>JASDQU010012713.1:10533-24609 GCA_032191745.1 Picea mariana | reverse complement strand
ATTCTTTCATAGGATTAGAGACTAATACTGCTTCTCTATCTCGGGTAGGTGCTCTATTTGTCTGTGAATCTTCTTGTGTTCTTTCAACTTCGTGATCCAAGTTTCTAGTTCTCAGTAGCTTCGATCTCTCCTCATGTTTTGCAATCAAGTGTGCTATCTTCTTAGTCATGAAATCATTTAATTCCTTCTTTTTCTATTCTAGGGCCTCCTCTTCTTTTCTTCTAGTCTAATCTTTCTCAATCTAGGTTTTTCCTAATAACATAGTAAATGGAGTGTTGTTCTCAATGAATCTAACAACCTCAAAATCTTCCTCTGTCAAAGCTCCATGAGCACTCATAGATACATGGGTGAGTCTTACACATAGGGTTATCAACTTTCCCTTGAATAATCCTATTCCTCCCAATGAAGGAGTCATATTAGGATTTCCTAAACCTTCCCAAGTTCTTTCTGTCATGATATTTACTTGTGTTTCCTCATCCAGAACACAGTCTATGTCGAAGTCTCCTATTCTTGTTTCTATGCATTCTTTTTCTTTGAAGATCTCTAATAAGTTGAATATCTCTATGATTATTTAGGGTTTCTTTCATTTGCAGTAGTACAGTCTCTGATTCTGTCCGAGGTTCTTCCATGGTCTTAGTTTCATGACCTTCCTCAAGGTTTTCTTGTCTCATATTTATTCTGTCAAGCTTAGCAATCATTCTAGGGAAATCTAAAACTTCATGGTCCATAGATTTACAACAAAGACAACTAGGTGTTCTTCTAGGGCATTCCTTAGCAAGATCTCTCGATCTTCTGCAATTGTAACAAAGGGTTAATCCTCCTTTTTTTTAAATTATTCCCAACCTTTCCTGAACTACGCACTAGGATCATAGTAGCTAACCTGAAAAAAAATCTTTCCAGGATCCTGCATCCATTTGTTAGTCCAAACATTATTTCTATGCATAGGAATAACATATCTTTCATTATTTCTATTAGATCCACACATATCAAACCTTCTTTCATCTAATTTTACCCTAGTTTTATGAATAGGATAACATTTATCAAACATACCTAGATCCATACTCTTGAACCAAAAATTTCTAGTAATCTTACTTTCAGTAGAGCACAAAGCTTTCAGATCTAAGAATTTTCACTATTCTTACCTTTAAAGCTTCCAGATATAAGAATTTTCACTATTCTTACCTTTAAATCTTCCATATCTAAGAATTTTCACTATTCTTACCTTTTTCAGAGCACAAAGCTTCGAGTTCATACCTCTTTTCTTCAGATCTGAATTCCCTTCTTAGCACAGATCTTTACAGGTCAAGTATAATATTGTGCACTAAGGCAACAATTGTACACACAAAGATTATTTCTGTCCTTCAGTTCCTAACAATCACAGTTTTGATCCCAACAACAGAACCATTTGTTGGCATAGGGGCAGACCCAGGGTTCAACGCACCAACAACGCACCAACAAAACCCTAAATACCGACCCTTTTGACAACACCTGTGAAGCAGATAAAGTCTCACCCAAGGTAGAGGCAGGGGTGGTTGTAGGACTCTAGTGTCTGCAACCTTAGCTGGGACACATATCTATGATAATAACACCTTAATAAAGGAATTAGCAGTTACAGTTTGTTAATATTCACCCTTAGTTTACAGTGAAAATAAACCCTAACAACATATCAATGCAGTATTTATACAGATCCAATAGGCAATGAGAATACAAACATAGATCAGATCTAGCATTCATTCACATTATTCATCACTAAGCTATCATATTAGATTCATCTAACATACATCAATTCACTAAGCATTTAACCACATAAACAAGAGAACAACCATAAATCACATAGCAATCACGACGCATGATATACATGGTTCACCCCCACCCTGGGGCTACGTCCACCAAATCTTCTTCTTTATTTCTTTCTTTCAATCTTCTACATGCACAAAGCCATGATATCTTACTCCACAAAGGATAGGATATCTACACACCTCGCTAGATCCTCCTTCTCTGAAGTACAACACAAAGCCTTCCACATTTTCTTACAATCACTTTCACTTGTAAATGTGTTGAACCTGCATGAAATAGATCTATCTAGAAAATACTACACACATTTGCAGAGAGAAATTGAGAAAGAAGAAGCAAGATAGAAAGAATGGAATAATTCTCATTAATTGTATTCCACACTCAAAGAGTGAATAATTTACAATAGATATAGGATACATGAATAACTAATGATCCATGGTGGTGGTCTAGAGTGATCTGGACACACACCAGTAGTTAGGGCAGTAAACTGCCACCTAGTCTAGTCTCTTAGGTAGTTACAAGAGTGAACTGCTACCTAGATGAGTTAACTAGTCAACTAGTCTTCAGTTAACTGACTGAACATAGAGTAGTGAGGAGTTAATTCAAGGAATTAAGAGTAATGTCTCAGTCTGGTGATGATCCCAAGGAAAGTGCGCATTAGTTGGTGATGATCCCAATGTCGCATTGTGACAAAACCAATGCAACAACTAAACTCAACTAAACTAGTCAAACAAAAGTGTCAACTAAAAGAGAATATTCTCCAGGTGGAATATTCTCCCCTAAAATATAGGATATTGGATAATGACTAATTATGACTAATAAACAAGGAAAAACCTTAGGAAAAATAAATCCTAGGTGTGTGTGAAGTAACTCCAACAACACTTAGCTCTACAAGCCTCACACAGTATGCACAAAGCAATTACAATTACCACTTGCACTTAGCAATTAACACTTAGCACTTATCACACATTGTGACCTGCCTCCTTCGATCACATAGATCAAACTACTTCCTACATCACCTATATTTCTATTTATACATTACAAAATGACCCTAAACATGGGTGAACCCATGGGCCGACATCCCATTCCCATTACATAAGCCCAAAACCCAAAAATCCCTAAAAATGGGTTGAGATCCCGCGATCTGTGCTTCGACTTGCGCTCCATCTTCGACAGCCTGTCGAAGTCCCAAAAGTAGTTCAAACATGACCAAGGATCCTCCAAACTTGGTCAAGGACCAACAACCCTCCTACTAAGTGAATCAACCACCTTGTTCTCTTTACCTTTGATATTCTTTATATCAAAGTTATATTCACTGAGGAATTCTAACCACCTTATTTTCTTGGCATTTAAAGTTGGTTGTCCAAATAAATATTTCAGACCACTATAATCTGTCCTCAACTCAAATATTTTCTCCATGAGGTAGTTCCTTTGCATCTTCAAGGCATGCACTATGGCTGCCAACTCCAAATCATGTGTAACATAGTGCCTTTAATTCTCCTTCAACTTCCTTGATTCATATCATACCACATATCCATTCCGACTAAGGACTCCACCAAGCCCTTCATACATGCATCAATGCATGCAATGAATTCTTCATTTGGATCAACAATCCTTAGTATTGGATCACTTGTTAATAAATTCTTCAAGTGTTGGAAACTCCTTTCACAATTTGTTGTCCACTCAAATTTCACACCCTTCTTCTGCAAGGAAGTGATTGGTTGCACAATCTTTGAGAAACCCTCAATAAATCTCATGTAGTAACTGGAAATTCCCATGAATCATCTTACCTCAGAGGCATTCCTTGGTGTTGACCATCCTTCAATAGCCCTTATCTTTTCTGGCTCCAATGCTATTCCTTCCTCTGAAATGATATGGCCCAAATAATGAATTTTCTTCTAATAGAATGAACACTTGCTCAATTTGGCATACAATTAATTCTCCCTCAATACCTATAATACCATCCTCAAGTGTTTCTCATGTTCTTCCTCCAACTTAGAATATAAAAGAATGTCATCCAAAAAGATAATGAAAAAATTATCTAAGTATTCTATGAAAATACCATTCATTAAACACATGAAGACAACTAGTGCATTTGATAACCCAAATGGAACCACTGTGAACTCATAATGACCATCCTTTTTCAGAAGGAATTCTTGTTGATGTCTTCATATTTAATTCTTACCTGATGATAGCCTGACCTGAGATCAATCTTGGAGAATATGTTTGTATATTTCAGTTGATCAAATAGGTCATCGATCCTTGGTAAAGGATACATGTTCTTCAAAGTTACCTTATTCAAATGCCTCAAGTCAATGAAAAGTCTCAATGTTCCATCCTTTTTCTTCGAAAAAAATACTAGGGCATCCCAAGGTGACACACTTGGGCATATATGCAATTGCCCCTTCTTAAAAATATATTCAAGTTGCAATTGCAATTTCTTCAATTCTGGTGTACTCATGATGTAAGGGGTCTTGGATATTGGGGCTTCTCCAGGCATCAAATTGATGGAGAAATCAATATCTCTTTTAGGGGGTAATCTAGATATTTATTTAAATACATCCTAAAACTCTTTTAGGAATGTATAATATTCAATATTTGGTACCTTATCTTTAGGTGTCTCTTCCACATGCACTGCAAATATTTGACACCCTTTCCAATAAATTTTATTTAGTTGCAAGGCTGAAACTTCTTTGAAGGTTACTTCCCTGGAAATTCCCTGACTGTCCTTAAGGTCCCTTCCTCATCCAAGCAAGTAAATTCCTTATTATAACAGTCTAGGACAACATGATTTTTGTCCAACCAATCCATACCAATTAGGAAGTCATAGAAACCTAAAGGTATGGTGTTCAAATATTCCCTATTTCTCATTCCATTCATGTCCATTGGGCATGCCTTAACCATCTCATTAATTTTTATTTTAGCTCTTGTAGCTAGCTACACCAACCAAGATTTTCCAAGCTTGCTTCTTGGAAAATGAAATATTTCCTCCATCTTAGGATCTAGATAACTATGAATAGCTCCTGAATCAATTAACATAACAATGGTTTGGTTTTTGATATTACCTTTGATATTACCTTCCACTTCAATCATATGTGACTAAAACGCAACTTTCTTATTTTCCAGGGCTATGTATATCCTAGGTACATTTCTACCCATGTCCTCCATTGTATCGACTTGCTGTACATTATGAACAATCCTCACATTTTCACCTCTGTGAGGGAAATCTATGTACATATGATCTCCCCCACAACCTGGACATTGAATAGGTTGATGCCTTGGTCTTTGCCCCACTATCTCAGTCATTATGGGTTCTTTAGAAGTTGGGTGTCCCTGAGAATTATTTCTAAATAATGGTGGCTTAGTCCCCTTCTTCCTTTGTTCCATCTTTATTTTCTTCCGTTGTTCCATATTTCTTTTATTCTTCCTTTGTTCCATCTTACATTTGAAGAAAATTTATAGAAAAGGGTGTCAAATATTTGCAGCGCATATGGAAAAGACACCTAAAGCTAAGGTACCAAATATTGAAGATTATACAGTCCTAAAGGAGTTTGAAGATGTATTTAAATAAATACCCGGATTACCCCCTAAAAGAGATATTAAATTCTCCATCAATCTAATGCCTGGAGAATCCCAAGTATCCAAGATCCCTTACAGGATGAGTACACTTGTGTTGGATTACTGAGTGGGGGGGGATCAATAATGATCAATTATACCAATTATCAATCCTTTAAACCACAAAGTATATTATTTTACTTATTCAACCATGTTCATCTGTTCAACATCAATATCTTACTATGTCATAAGAATTAACATTCATCAATTCATAATAAAAAATAACAAAGACATCCACACAATGCACAATACACCAATATTTACGTGGAAACCCAACGCGGGAGAAAACCACAAAATGATTTTCTTATGTGTCAAGAATTAAAGTCAAGGAAGCACCAACTTCTAATTATCCATCTACAACTAGAAGGAGGCTCCAATGCCCTAGTTTCTCAGGCTCTGACATGAGGGAATCTCCAAATCCCCAATTCTCTGGATACAACCAGAAGGAGGCTACAACCCCCTATGGTCTTTGGATACAATCAGAAGGTGGCTACAACCTCCTATGTTCTTTGGCTACAATCGAAAGGTGGCTACAACCACCTATCCTTGCCCCATCCAACCACCCTGAAATATAAGTAGAATTACAGAACCACTGTCACACTATCACTGTGATATATAATGTTGTAAAACTGTACCAATCAACCTACACCAAACAACCTGTAACAACATGTACCATAAAACCTGTAATCAACCTATACCAATAACCTGTAAACAACCTATACCAATAACCTATGCCAACATGTACCATGCATCAACCTGTACCTCAACCTATACCATAAACAAGTGCATCAACCATGCACCAAACCTGTAAAAATAACCTATCCAAACAACCTATCACAACAACCTGTCTCATCAATCTTATCAACCAAATCATATCTACTCACCAATATCAATCACCAAGGCAAATCTCAACCATATGCACAATATTAGCAAGATGTGCATCAACCAAGCATAACACAACAACTCATAATCATCACCAAGATCAATATGCGTTTCTAATAATATACCAAGACAAGCATGCTACATCATCCATAAACCATGTGTCAAAAATACTACTAACAAGTGCCTCCAACCATGTATCAAGTATGTTGCAATCATGCATCAACTAATCATCAACTATGACTCATCAAGATGTACCAACATCATCAACTATACACCTCATGTATGTGCCAAATCATCAACTACTTGTCTCAACCATGTACCCAACACGTACCTCAACCATATACCAAATACATATAACAATATAACCATAAAAAATTTCTCTAAAAACCAAATACCATAAGCCATTACATCAAACCATGTGCCACAACCTCACTGTTATACAACCTCTATTTGTAACATACCTCAACCAAAATCCCTAATCAATTTCATCATCCAAATATTATTTGTAACTCTGTAATAGACCTGGTGTATATGATCACATACCTGAAAACATTCCTTAACTTTAACAACAAGAGACTAGCATTTTCATCAAACTTTACTTTAGTCTCACATGACTAATTTTGGATTAGTCAACAACCCTAACTTGAAATAATCATAACTATGTACCTTTAATGAATAAAGATCTGAAAATAGTGCACAATTTTCTTTAGTATCTTTTATGCAATTCCTCCGGGTTTCACTACTTGGAACCTCTCAGAAAAGGAGTTATAGACAAAATGACATACCTTGTTGAATTTTGGCTTATTCTAGAGAGAGAAATTGTAGAGCATTCCCCGCACAGAATATTTATTGTATGGATATGAAAATGATACAAAGAATACTACAGACTATACCCTAACCAACACATTTGTTCTTATTGAATTTGGATATGTTATGAAGAATTTATGACGTTTTTACCTGAAACAATTGTTTTAGTCTAGTTTCGGGACTAGCCACAAACCCTATTTTCCACGGAGTGTAACTCCCAAAATAAAATGACCCACAAGCTGAAATTTTTATAACAATTACTTGGATATATTTTCTCAACGACCTCCACATTTTGTTGTCTTAATCATTGTATAAAAAACTTTATTGTGAAAATGGTGAGATGACCTGTAAATAACATACATTAGAAAGCATCATCAAAAGACTTTATCCTCCCTTGAATTTTGGCCTTGTTTACTTCACCTTCCCTCTGAAATTATCCTTAKATATCCTTTTATTACCTCATTCACTCGTAGATATTCAATATTCTCAATGGATACAAGTGGGAGAGCCTTGCTCTCTTATTTATACTCTCCAAGTAGCTTCCTCTAGAAGTATCCACTTAACCACTTTGTTCGCTTAGCCACTTTCTCCAATTAGCCACTTTGTCCACTTAACCATTTTGTCCACTTAGCCACTTTTTCCACTTAACCAAATTTTTCAACTTAGCCACTTTGTCCACTTAACCAATTTTGTCCACTTAGCCACTTTGTCCACTTAACCACTTTGACTACTTTATTATTTAAATAATTTACCTTTACTCAAAAAATTCTTGTTGCAACTAAATTTTGTATAATTATTCAATTCATAGCTTCTTTTCCCTTAACTAGCTTCTTGTTTCAACCACTTTGTTATTTAATTTATTTCTTGGTCAACCACTTTGACTATTCAATCTTCTCATCATAACTACTTTACCATAATTATCAAAATCACAACTTATTGTTGCAACTAATTTATTTTTAATTATTTTCTTAATGCAACAACTTTACCAATGATTAAATCCTAGTTTCACCCAATTTGACTAGTCAACTTCTTCTAGGAGTTTCTAGAGTAATTTGACTTCTTTGACCTTATAGGGGCTTCTAGATAACTCATGAGGGTTCTCCAACTTCACAAGCCCATAACTCTATAACCATGAGGACTTATGTGACGTTCCACATATCACCTGAAATGACATGACATGTAATATCCATCTAGACTAGTCTTAACTATAAATTCATTGATCTTCATGCCCTTATACCTCAAAGAGATTCGGGTCCCTTACCCATGCCTTTGTGATATAGGAATTCACTACCAAGCTTATCCAAGGGTTGAAATCAATCACTAAGGGTTGACATCAATCTACAATATCACTCTCTAATGTTTGATGTCAATGACAACCAACAATCCATACCAAGTGTCCATCAACCTAAGCTAATTGTCTGACAACCTCCCTCTTTGGCATTGATAGCAACACCAACATTGATGGCAACAACAACATTGATGGAAACACTTAGTCATTATAACATTCGTGATTATAATCCTCATCAATGTTTCTATCTTCCCCCCTTTGACATCAATGGAAAAAGGTATCTCCCTTTGGGGCTACTCCCCCTGACTAAAATCTCCGTAGGGATGCTCCCCCTGATTGAACTCTCCTTGGGGTTGCTCCCCTTGTCTACATGCCTTTGATTTTTTTTGTGTTTATAAGCCTCTGATTACTCTCTCTCCCTTCATATGAATAATATCCCCCCCCATTTGAAAAAGGGTATGACTTTGATGCAACAATGAATTCATATCGCTCATTCTTCCCTTGTGATAATAGCTCCCCCTGGAAACATGCCTCTTTTATCTCTTTCCAAGAATCTAAATCTCTATCCTACATCCGATGAATCTCTTCTCCTAGAATCATACCTCTATTCTTACCTCTGTGTCTAACAACTTATCTGAATGACATATATACCTATCTTTTTAGTTATGTTTCTCTCTCTTGACTTCTCTGCAAGATGTTGTGTAGAAAAAATATAAGTCTTCCTGTACCTGTTGCCTTTTGGATTTATTGTTAATTGGTGATTCCTTGTGTAATCAATTGACATATATGAAAAGAATTCAAGAATAAGCATTCAAATATTATTTTGTAATTATCATCCATTATGATAATGTTCCTTTGTCTCTGAACCACTCTTTGAACCAATCTGTGAATTCAGGCTTTCATCCACTATCATATATATTTCCAAATATGCTAAGTGTTCTTACGAATCCATCTCTGTCCATACTATCCAAGACTTTGTTACACAACTATCCATAATTTTGACTCATATGTCACTGTATTATCATGAAGTATTCAGTACTACAACTGATTAATCTATCATGATGTACTTCTTCTAACTGACTACTTTGAATATGTCTACTCAAACTATGCATGCTCCTTGAAGGATGGTTCTCTAGTTTGTCTCAGCTATCGCATAGACTCCCTCTATTTATTATTCATATTACCTGGGAGTCTATAAGCTAGATGGTTGAGAAAAATGCCTTCTATGATGTGGATTCATCAGCATCATCATCATCGATAGATTTATCATCTCTATGAACTCTGACTTCTTTCTTTCTGTCTGTGGATTCATCTTTCACTACAATACCTAAAAGTACAATCTCTTGAACCTTTTCCTTATTTACCTATCCTTATTTTCTTTCATTTATTTTACAAACCTATATGTATCTGACATATTTATTTTTCTCTGTAGGTTTTTCTTCATCTCATTTTATTTCCAATCTTGCGATCTCTGGGACCTGGTCTTTGTTCACTTGTTCTTCTTGTTTTATTATCCATACTTTATTATATCTGAAATCTATGTTCTCTTTCATGGAAGTATCGATCATGCTTCTACAATCACAAGCTATGTTTCCATAGTTATGACATTTGTAACATGCAATGTTACATGGGGCCACATAGGCATTTATTTCTTGAACATTTCTTTTATAATCCCTGCAATCTGCAACCTTATGTCTAAAGTTAGTACAATAAAAACAATGGCCATAAAATAAATTTGCATACCTCGGAGTGAATGATCTTCTTTGTGGCGTAGTCCTTCTGAATTTCTGTCTTGACTGATCATGATCATGATTGAAGCTTCTTTGTCGCTTGAACATGGATGGTATTCTTGAAGATGTAACCTTATTAATTTTCTTAGATTCTGGTTGACCATGATTCCTTCCTTTGAGTACTTCTGCATAACTCTTGATATTTTCTTCATTCATTTTTTCTAGCAACCAAGAGTGCTTCTCTTCATTCTCTACAACTAATACAGATGTTTCTATCTGTTCAACGTGCTTGTTGAGCTTGACAATTTTACTTCTCAATGTGACAACTTCTTCTTCAAGGTTATCAACCTCTTCTTCTTTCTTTAATATCTAAGACTTCATGACTTCTTTTGTTCTCTTTGCTTCTTCAAGCTGAATTTTTAATGTGATTATTTCTTCTTCAAGTACTTTCTTTTCTTGACCAAACTATGACTCAAGATGGTTTAGATCGTTAGTTCTTTCCTTGATATGATCTGTCAATATCTTCTCTCTCATTTTTGCTTCTTCCTTCTGTTCTACTATGTTGGATTCCAAATACTGTTTTTGATCTTGAATATTTTCTTTGATATTTCTGGCTTCTTCTAGCTGAGTTCTTAAGTTCTTGATGACCTATTGGGATTCTTCAAAAATGTGAACACTTTCCTTTTGTTTCATTAATTCTTTCTTGAGTGGCTTATTTTCTTCTCTTTATTTTTTTAGTTCATCTAAAGAACTCATCAATTCTTCTTCATACTTATCTTCTTTTCCAATTAGTTTTTCTATCTCATTTCCTCAATGGAATTCCATTTCAATATGTCCATGTTTTTCACAATTAAATCAAAACAACATACTTCTGTTGATTATGTACTCTTCATCTTCTGAATCTATTTGACATGGTGAAATATTTTCTTCTTGATCTGTACCTGCATCTTCTTTGGCATTTTCTGAATCTGTGATGGGTGAAGAATATATATAATGTAACTTGTCCCAAAGTTATTTGGCTGATGAACATTTACAAACCTTTTCTTTTACCAGATTAGGTAATCCTTCCCAGATGAAATCCATTGCTATTTTGTTATTCTTCTTCAATTCCTTCTTGCCTACAGTCTTTTCCCTTTTTGAACTATCATATCCTGTAACAATTGATGGACAAATATCATACCCATGTTCCTTTAAAAGTACTTTCATCCTTCCACTCCATATCTCATACTTTAAATAATTCTCAACCTTAAACATTGGTACTCCATTCTCAGAATAATCCATGATATCCTTCTAGTGGTTAAACTATTTCCTGAAGGAACCTTCTCTATTACCAATTGTTGGATTACTGAGAGGGGGGTGAATCAATAATGAGAAATTATACCAATTATTAATCCTTTAAACCAAAAAGTATATTATTTTACTTATTCAACCATGTTCATATGTTCATCATCAATATATTATTGTATCATAAGAATTAGCATTCATCAATTTATAATAAACAATAACAAACACATCCACACAATGCAGAGTACACCAATATTTATGTGGAAACCCAACGTGGGAGAAAACCACATAATGCTTTTCTTATGTGTCAAGAATTAAATTCAAGGAATAACCAGCTTCCAATTCTCCAGCTACAATTGGAAGGAGGCTCCAACCCCCTAGTTTCTCAGGCTACAGCCTGAGGGAATCTCCAAATCCCCAATTCCATGGCTACAACCAGAAGGAGGCTGTAACCCCGTATTTTCTTCGGCTAGAACTGGAAGTTGGCTACAACCACATATCCTTTCCCAGTCCAACCACCCTAAAATATAAGTAGAATGATGGAACCATTGTCACACTATCACTGTGAGATATACTGTTGTAAACCTGTACCAATCAACCTGCACCAAACAACATGTAACAACATGTACCATAAAACCTGTAATCAACCTGTATCAGTAACCTGTAAACAACCTGTACCAATAACCTGTAAACAACCTGTACCAATAACATGTGCCAACATGTACCATGCATCAACCTGTACCATAAACAAGTATATCAACCATGCACCAAACCTTTACAAATAACCTGCCACAATAACCTGTCCAAACAACCTATCACAACAACCTGTCTCATCAATCTTATAAACCAAATCAGATCTACTCACCAAGACAACTGTCAACCATATGCACTATTATCACCATAACAATTTCTGTGTGAAATTGTTAATCCCTAAATAGTGGCTCATTACCCCTTAATTGGGGCATATTACATTAGTAATGTTATTTTATTTATGTCAGCTTGAGTCCATTAGTTGTAATTGTACCACCTAGTCTCCTATATATACCAAAGAGACATTTTCATTTTGAATTATCTTGTAATTGGACATTTATGTGGGCATAAGGAGGTTTCCCCCTTGAAGAGGATTATTATCTGAATTTCTCTCTTTTTCAAGGCGTTGAGTACTTATTCTGAGGCTTTTCTATGCTATATTGATATTTGGTTCTTTACATATGGTATCAGAGATCAAGGTCTTGGGGTTTCACTGCTACATCTGAGACACCTTGGAATTTTCTCTATAACTTTTTTTCTACAATGTTTCAAAAGGAATGGCTTGGAGGATATTTGATCAAGGTATGTTGGGTTAAAATTTCAGCTCCTGAGGCCTTATACTTTTGAAGATATAGCCTGTGTAAGATAGGGTTATGGAATCATCCTAAATTGAGTCATTACATAATTTTTTCTATAAAAATTTTTCTGTAATGTTTTAGACCCTTAACTCCAAATGACATTCACAGAAATTAGTAAGGTATCTGTGGTAAAACTTTCAGCTTCTGGGTCATCTTAAATTTTTAGATACACTCTGTGGAAGATAGGGTATCTGACTAGTCCTATTGACTAGTCTCAAGCAGGTGTTCCAGGTAAAACAATCATAACTTCTTCCTAGAGCATCAAAATTGAGTGAGAATGGTTGCATTGGATAATGGACAGTCTGTAGTATTTCTGGTAAGATTTTCATAATTTATATCAATTATTTTGTGTGGGACGCGCTATACAAGTGAGATCTTATAGAAAGGCCAAAAATCAACAAGTTGTGGGGAAGTTACCATAAATTCCACTTGGCACATCCAATTTTGATCAGACCTGTGGCATTGCAGAGAAGAAATATTAGAGAACTACAAAAAAGAAAGTTTCATACCCATAAGGGCCAAAACTTTGGAGATACAATAGAAGAAATATTGTCTAGCATAAACACCTCAAAATCAAGGTTCAAAAGTGATACTTGGACAACATACCACCCAAAAAGGGAACTTCTACACTAAATAAACCTCCAGACAGTCCTACTTGGACTCTTTATGAAGGTGAAGAAATGCGTAGGGACATAAATGAATTACAAAATAAGACAGTGACAAAAGATAAACTGGAGGCAATAATGGATACTAAGATGGATGGTTTAAAAAGGGAGATCATGGAAGGATTGAAAAATTTCCTAAAAGAGAGGACACCTGGAAGTGAAATTGTGTCTCGTGAAATTCATGATGAGGACACAAAGAATATGAATCAAGAATGGAGAAACACCAACTTTGGGTTGAAGACCAACCACACTCCTAAGATCGATATGAGGAAGTTTGATGGCAAGGACCCAATCACATGGATACTTCATATGGATAAATTCTTTGATCTACATAATGTGCCACATACACAAAAGGTACGAATTTCTTCTTTATAGTTATAACCCAATCAATTTGTATGGTATCGATGACTTTGTGCTCACAAATCACTCGTCACTTTGACAATTTTCATGGAAGAAAAGATAGCACACTATGAGGATACAAGGAGCAATACCTTCTTTAGCCAATTGATAAATCTAAAGCAAAAGGGTTCAGTTACAGAGCACATTAAGAACTTCCAAAGATTGAATATAAAGGTAACATATATTCCAGATGGGCACTTGATTGTTGTATTCATAGGAACTTT
>JASDQU010012713.1:0-10513 GCA_032191745.1 Picea mariana | reverse complement strand
ATTCTTTCATAGGATTAGAGACTAATACTGCTTCTCTATCTCGGGTAGGTGCTCTATTTGTCTGTGAATCTTCTTGTGTTCTTTCAACTTCGTGATCCAAGTTTCTAGTTCTCAGTAGCTTCGATCTCTCCTCATGTTTTGCAATCAAGTGTGCTATCTTCTTAGTCATGAAATCATTTAATTCCTTCTTTTTCTATTCTAGGGCCTCCTCTTCTTTTCTTCTAGTCTAATCTTTCTCAATCTAGGTTTTTCCTAATAACATAGTAAATGGAGTGTTGTTCTCAATGAATCTAACAACCTCAAAATCTTCCTCTGTCAAAGCTCCATGAGCACTCATAGATACATGGGTGAGTCTTACACATAGGGTTATCAACTTTCCCTTGAATAATCCTATTCCTCCCAATGAAGGAGTCATATTAGGATTTCCTAAACCTTCCCAAGTTCTTTCTGTCATGATATTTACTTGTGTTTCCTCATCCAGAACACAGTCTATGTCGAAGTCTCCTATTCTTGTTTCTATGCATTCTTTTTCTTTGAAGATCTCTAATAAGTTGAATATCTCTATGATTATTTAGGGTTTCTTTCATTTGCAGTAGTACAGTCTCTGATTCTGTCCGAGGTTCTTCCATGGTCTTAGTTTCATGACCTTCCTCAAGGTTTTCTTGTCTCATATTTATTCTGTCAAGCTTAGCAATCATTCTAGGGAAATCTAAAACTTCATGGTCCATAGATTTACAACAAAGACAACTAGGTGTTCTTCTAGGGCATTCCTTAGCAAGATCTCTCGATCTTCTGCAATTGTAACAAAGGGTTAATCCTCCTTTTTTTTAAATTATTCCCAACCTTTCCTGAACTACGCACTAGGATCATAGTAGCTAACCTGAAAAAAAATCTTTCCAGGATCCTGCATCCATTTGTTAGTCCAAACATTATTTCTATGCATAGGAATAACATATCTTTCATTATTTCTATTAGATCCACACATATCAAACCTTCTTTCATCTAATTTTACCCTAGTTTTATGAATAGGATAACATTTATCAAACATACCTAGATCCATACTCTTGAACCAAAAATTTCTAGTAATCTTACTTTCAGTAGAGCACAAAGCTTTCAGATCTAAGAATTTTCACTATTCTTACCTTTAAAGCTTCCAGATATAAGAATTTTCACTATTCTTACCTTTAAATCTTCCATATCTAAGAATTTTCACTATTCTTACCTTTTTCAGAGCACAAAGCTTCGAGTTCATACCTCTTTTCTTCAGATCTGAATTCCCTTCTTAGCACAGATCTTTACAGGTCAAGTATAATATTGTGCACTAAGGCAACAATTGTACACACAAAGATTATTTCTGTCCTTCAGTTCCTAACAATCACAGTTTTGATCCCAACAACAGAACCATTTGTTGGCATAGGGGCAGACCCAGGGTTCAACGCACCAACAACGCACCAACAAAACCCTAAATACCGACCCTTTTGACAACACCTGTGAAGCAGATAAAGTCTCACCCAAGGTAGAGGCAGGGGTGGTTGTAGGACTCTAGTGTCTGCAACCTTAGCTGGGACACATATCTATGATAATAACACCTTAATAAAGGAATTAGCAGTTACAGTTTGTTAATATTCACCCTTAGTTTACAGTGAAAATAAACCCTAACAACATATCAATGCAGTATTTATACAGATCCAATAGGCAATGAGAATACAAACATAGATCAGATCTAGCATTCATTCACATTATTCATCACTAAGCTATCATATTAGATTCATCTAACATACATCAATTCACTAAGCATTTAACCACATAAACAAGAGAACAACCATAAATCACATAGCAATCACGACGCATGATATACATGGTTCACCCCCACCCTGGGGCTACGTCCACCAAATCTTCTTCTTTATTTCTTTCTTTCAATCTTCTACATGCACAAAGCCATGATATCTTACTCCACAAAGGATAGGATATCTACACACCTCGCTAGATCCTCCTTCTCTGAAGTACAACACAAAGCCTTCCACATTTTCTTACAATCACTTTCACTTGTAAATGTGTTGAACCTGCATGAAATAGATCTATCTAGAAAATACTACACACATTTGCAGAGAGAAATTGAGAAAGAAGAAGCAAGATAGAAAGAATGGAATAATTCTCATTAATTGTATTCCACACTCAAAGAGTGAATAATTTACAATAGATATAGGATACATGAATAACTAATGATCCATGGTGGTGGTCTAGAGTGATCTGGACACACACCAGTAGTTAGGGCAGTAAACTGCCACCTAGTCTAGTCTCTTAGGTAGTTACAAGAGTGAACTGCTACCTAGATGAGTTAACTAGTCAACTAGTCTTCAGTTAACTGACTGAACATAGAGTAGTGAGGAGTTAATTCAAGGAATTAAGAGTAATGTCTCAGTCTGGTGATGATCCCAAGGAAAGTGCGCATTAGTTGGTGATGATCCCAATGTCGCATTGTGACAAAACCAATGCAACAACTAAACTCAACTAAACTAGTCAAACAAAAGTGTCAACTAAAAGAGAATATTCTCCAGGTGGAATATTCTCCCCTAAAATATAGGATATTGGATAATGACTAATTATGACTAATAAACAAGGAAAAACCTTAGGAAAAATAAATCCTAGGTGTGTGTGAAGTAACTCCAACAACACTTAGCTCTACAAGCCTCACACAGTATGCACAAAGCAATTACAATTACCACTTGCACTTAGCAATTAACACTTAGCACTTATCACACATTGTGACCTGCCTCCTTCGATCACATAGATCAAACTACTTCCTACATCACCTATATTTCTATTTATACATTACAAAATGACCCTAAACATGGGTGAACCCATGGGCCGACATCCCATTCCCATTACATAAGCCCAAAACCCAAAAATCCCTAAAAATGGGTTGAGATCCCGCGATCTGTGCTTCGACTTGCGCTCCATCTTCGACAGCCTGTCGAAGTCCCAAAAGTAGTTCAAACATGACCAAGGATCCTCCAAACTTGGTCAAGGACCAACAACCCTCCTACTAAGTGAATCAACCACCTTGTTCTCTTTACCTTTGATATTCTTTATATCAAAGTTATATTCACTGAGGAATTCTAACCACCTTATTTTCTTGGCATTTAAAGTTGGTTGTCCAAATAAATATTTCAGACCACTATAATCTGTCCTCAACTCAAATATTTTCTCCATGAGGTAGTTCCTTTGCATCTTCAAGGCATGCACTATGGCTGCCAACTCCAAATCATGTGTAACATAGTGCCTTTAATTCTCCTTCAACTTCCTTGATTCATATCATACCACATATCCATTCCGACTAAGGACTCCACCAAGCCCTTCATACATGCATCAATGCATGCAATGAATTCTTCATTTGGATCAACAATCCTTAGTATTGGATCACTTGTTAATAAATTCTTCAAGTGTTGGAAACTCCTTTCACAATTTGTTGTCCACTCAAATTTCACACCCTTCTTCTGCAAGGAAGTGATTGGTTGCACAATCTTTGAGAAACCCTCAATAAATCTCATGTAGTAACTGGAAATTCCCATGAATCATCTTACCTCAGAGGCATTCCTTGGTGTTGACCATCCTTCAATAGCCCTTATCTTTTCTGGCTCCAATGCTATTCCTTCCTCTGAAATGATATGGCCCAAATAATGAATTTTCTTCTAATAGAATGAACACTTGCTCAATTTGGCATACAATTAATTCTCCCTCAATACCTATAATACCATCCTCAAGTGTTTCTCATGTTCTTCCTCCAACTTAGAATATAAAAGAATGTCATCCAAAAAGATAATGAAAAAATTATCTAAGTATTCTATGAAAATACCATTCATTAAACACATGAAGACAACTAGTGCATTTGATAACCCAAATGGAACCACTGTGAACTCATAATGACCATCCTTTTTCAGAAGGAATTCTTGTTGATGTCTTCATATTTAATTCTTACCTGATGATAGCCTGACCTGAGATCAATCTTGGAGAATATGTTTGTATATTTCAGTTGATCAAATAGGTCATCGATCCTTGGTAAAGGATACATGTTCTTCAAAGTTACCTTATTCAAATGCCTCAAGTCAATGAAAAGTCTCAATGTTCCATCCTTTTTCTTCGAAAAAAATACTAGGGCATCCCAAGGTGACACACTTGGGCATATATGCAATTGCCCCTTCTTAAAAATATATTCAAGTTGCAATTGCAATTTCTTCAATTCTGGTGTACTCATGATGTAAGGGGTCTTGGATATTGGGGCTTCTCCAGGCATCAAATTGATGGAGAAATCAATATCTCTTTTAGGGGGTAATCTAGATATTTATTTAAATACATCCTAAAACTCTTTTAGGAATGTATAATATTCAATATTTGGTACCTTATCTTTAGGTGTCTCTTCCACATGCACTGCAAATATTTGACACCCTTTCCAATAAATTTTATTTAGTTGCAAGGCTGAAACTTCTTTGAAGGTTACTTCCCTGGAAATTCCCTGACTGTCCTTAAGGTCCCTTCCTCATCCAAGCAAGTAAATTCCTTATTATAACAGTCTAGGACAACATGATTTTTGTCCAACCAATCCATACCAATTAGGAAGTCATAGAAACCTAAAGGTATGGTGTTCAAATATTCCCTATTTCTCATTCCATTCATGTCCATTGGGCATGCCTTAACCATCTCATTAATTTTTATTTTAGCTCTTGTAGCTAGCTACACCAACCAAGATTTTCCAAGCTTGCTTCTTGGAAAATGAAATATTTCCTCCATCTTAGGATCTAGATAACTATGAATAGCTCCTGAATCAATTAACATAACAATGGTTTGGTTTTTGATATTACCTTTGATATTACCTTCCACTTCAATCATATGTGACTAAAACGCAACTTTCTTATTTTCCAGGGCTATGTATATCCTAGGTACATTTCTACCCATGTCCTCCATTGTATCGACTTGCTGTACATTATGAACAATCCTCACATTTTCACCTCTGTGAGGGAAATCTATGTACATATGATCTCCCCCACAACCTGGACATTGAATAGGTTGATGCCTTGGTCTTTGCCCCACTATCTCAGTCATTATGGGTTCTTTAGAAGTTGGGTGTCCCTGAGAATTATTTCTAAATAATGGTGGCTTAGTCCCCTTCTTCCTTTGTTCCATCTTTATTTTCTTCCGTTGTTCCATATTTCTTTTATTCTTCCTTTGTTCCATCTTACATTTGAAGAAAATTTATAGAAAAGGGTGTCAAATATTTGCAGCGCATATGGAAAAGACACCTAAAGCTAAGGTACCAAATATTGAAGATTATACAGTCCTAAAGGAGTTTGAAGATGTATTTAAATAAATACCCGGATTACCCCCTAAAAGAGATATTAAATTCTCCATCAATCTAATGCCTGGAGAATCCCAAGTATCCAAGATCCCTTACAGGATGAGTACACTTGTGTTGGATTACTGAGTGGGGGGGGATCAATAATGATCAATTATACCAATTATCAATCCTTTAAACCACAAAGTATATTATTTTACTTATTCAACCATGTTCATCTGTTCAACATCAATATCTTACTATGTCATAAGAATTAACATTCATCAATTCATAATAAAAAATAACAAAGACATCCACACAATGCACAATACACCAATATTTACGTGGAAACCCAACGCGGGAGAAAACCACAAAATGATTTTCTTATGTGTCAAGAATTAAATTCAAGGAAGCACCAACTTCTAATTATCCATCTACAACTGGAAGGAGGCTCCAACCCCCTAGTTTCTTAGGCTATGACATGAGGGAATCTCCAAATCCCCAATTCTCTGGATACAACCAGAAGGAGGCTACAACCCCCTATGTTTTTTGGCTACAATCAGAATGTGGCTACAACCCCCTATGTTCTTTGGCTACAATCGAAAGGTGGCTACAACCACCTATCCTTGCCCTGTCCAACCACCATGAAATATAAGTAGAATTACAGAACCACTGTCACACTATCACTGTGATATATAATGTTGTAAAACTGTACCAATCAATCTACACCAAACAACCTGTAACAACATGTACCATAAAACCTGTAATCAACCGGTACCAATAACCTATAAACAACCTATACCAATAACCTATGCCAAAATGTACCATGCATCAACCTGTACCTCAACCTATACCATAAACAAGTGCATCAACCATGCACCAAACTTGTAAAAATAACCTGTCACAATAACCTATCCAAACAACCTATCACAACAACCTATCTCATCAATCTTATCAACCAAATCATATCTACTCACCACGATCAATCACCAAAGCAAATCTCAACCATATGCACAATATCAGCAAGATGTGCATCAACCAAGCATAACACAACAACTCATAATCATCACCAAGATCAATATATGTTTCTAATAATATACCAAGACAAGAATGCTACATCATCCATAAACCATGTGTCAAAAATACTACTAACAAGTGCCTCCAACCATGTATCAAGTATGTTGCAATCATGCATCAACTACTCATCAACTATGACTCATCAAGATGTACCAACATCATCAACTATACACCTCATGTATGTGCCAACTCATCAACTACTTGTCTCAACCATGTACCCAACATGTACCTCAACCATATACCAAATACATATAACAATATAACCATAAAATTTTTATCTAGAAACCAAATACCATAAGCCATTACATCAAACCATGTGCCACAACCTCACTATTATACAACCTCTATCTGTAACATACCTCAACCAAAATCCCTAATCAATTTCATCATCCAAATATTATTTGTAACTCTGTAATAGACCTGGTGTATATGATCACATACCTGAAAGCATTCCTTAACTTTAACAACAAGAGACTAGCATTTTCATCAAACTTTACTTTAGTCTCACATGACTAATTTTGGATTAGTCAACAACCCTAACTTGAAATAATCATAACTATGTACCTTTAATGAATAAAGATCTGAAAATAGTACAGAATTTTCTTTAGTATCTTTTATTCAATTCCTCTAGGTTTCACTACTTGGAACCTCTCAGAAAAGGAGTTATAGACAAAATGACATACCTTGTTTAATTTTGGCTTATTCTAGAGAGAGAAATTGTAGAGCATTCCATGCACAGAATATTTATTGTATGGATCTGAAAATGATACAAAGAATACTATAGACTATACCCTAACCAATACATTTGTTCTTATTGAATTTGGATATGTTATGAAGAAGTTATGACATTTTTACCTGAAACAATTTTTTTAGTCTAGTTTCGGGACTAGCCACAAACCCTATTTTCCACGGAGTGTAACTCCCAAAATAAAACGACCCACAAGCTGAAATTTTTATAACAATTACTTGGATATGTTTTCTCAACGACCTCCACATTTCATTGTCTTAATCATTGTATAAAAAACTTTATTGCAAAAATGGTGAGATGACCTATAAATAACATACATTAGAAAGCATCATCAAAAGACTTTATCCTCCCTTGAATTTTGGCCTTGTTTACTTCACCTTCCCTCTGAAATTATCCTTATATATCCTTTTATTACCTCATTCACTCGTAGATATTCAATATTCTCAATGGATACAAGTGGGAGAGCCTTGCTCTCTTATTTATACTCTCCAAGTAGCTTCCTCTAGAAGTATCCACTTAACCACTTTGTTCGCTTAGCCACTTTCTCCAATTAGCCACTTTGTCCACTTAACCATTTTGTCCACTTAGCCACTTTTTCCACTTAACCAAATTTTTCAACTTAGCCACTTTGTCCACTTAACCAATTTTGTCCACTTAGCCACTTTGTCCACTTAACCAATTTTGTCCACTTAGCCACTTTGTCCACTTAACCACTTTGACTACTTTATTATTTAAGTAATTTATCTTTAGTCAAAAAATTCTTGTTGCAACTAAATTTTGTATAATTATTCAATTCATAGCTTCTTTTCCCTTAACTAACTTCTTGTTGCAACCACTTTGTTATTTAATTTATTTCTTGGTCAACCACCTTGACTATTCAATCTTCTCATCTATTAAAAAAACTTCTCAGCCAAAAGGAGAACGCAAGCAACAGCATGGACGCGAAGAAGGTCGTGAATCTCTCCTCACACGAGCTAAACCACTCCGAGCTAAGCGTGCTGAACAAAGGTTTGAATTTCGCCATCTCTCCCTCTTCCATTCTGTTTGATAATCTTATCTATTGCATTGAGGATAGCATTAAAAACCTAACTGATGAAGATAAGGACCATGTTAGACAAGACTGTGCAGTTATCCTCCGCAATGCCAAACCTCCTAAAAGAAACCTTAGCAAAGAAGAACGATTAGCTATTAAGAACCTCCGAAATAACACAAACTTAATTATTCTCAAAGCTAATAAGGGTGGCGCCACAGTCATCATGAATAAAGAAGACTACATCACAAAAATGAATGAACACCTTTCGTGTGGTAGCTACATTAAGATCCCAAAGAACCCATTAAAAAGATAATAAAAGAAGTAAAGAAAACCATCAATAGCTACAACTTAGATGAGAAGACAAAAAAGAGACTGCTGCCCACCAATGAGATCACCCCGAGAATTTATGGCCTACCGAAAATCCATAAGGAAGGAATCCCTCTCAGACCGATAGTCAATATGATAGGATCACCCACCTATGAGCTTGCCAAATATGTTGCTAAAATTCTAGGCCCCCTAGTAGGTCACATCGACTCCTTCATAAAAGACTCTAAAGACTTCATTAACGCCATTAAAAATGAGATTTTGAAACCAAATGACACCCTCATAAGCTTTGACGTTGTCTCTCTTTTCACTAAGATCCCTCTTAATGAAGCCATCCTTCTTATCCAAGAGGTAGCTGATCCAGTAACAACAAAACTAGCGGAGGTTTGTCTTTGCTCCACTTTCTTTAGCTATCAAGGTGAATTCTATGAGCAAACTAGTGGCATGGCCATGGGCTCTCTGCTTTCCCCCATCGTTGCCAACCTTTACATGGAAAGCTTTGAAAAGAAAGCCATAGATTCCTATCCCCTGAAACCATTAAGATGGAAACGTTACGTTGATGATACCAATGTACTTTGGCCGCATGGGGAAGAAGAACTAAATAAGTTCTTCCATCACATCAACAATTTATCCAAAGACATTAAATTCACAATGGAACGGGAGGTAAATGACACCATCCCTTTCCTTGACATACTAATAAACAGGAAGGAAGATGGTAAATTAGGACATTCAGTTTACAGAAAAAAGACCCACACCGAAAACTACCTTCACGCCAGTTCCCATCATCACCCTAACCAAAAGTTAGGAATTCTTAACACCTTATCCACTAGAGCCATAAGGATTTCAGATAAAGAACACCTAGAACAAGAGAAAAATCACCTTCACAAAGTCTTCAAAAACATAGGTTACAAAGAAAAAGAGATTGAGAACGCAATAAGGAAAGCCCTGGAAAAAGAAAATAACAAACCTCAACAAAAAAAAACCAAACCCCGAGCCTCACCGCCTACCTCCCTTACATCCAAGGAGTCACTGATAAAATCGCGAAAATCCTAAACAAGAAGGAAATTAAGGCCTCATTCAAACCACTTAATACCATCAAACAGAATATGAGGTCTGTTAAGGACAAGCTTGACCAACACAATTTCAAAGGATTGTACAGAATAGATTGCTCCTATGGCAAATGCTACATTGGAGAAACAAGCCGCTCTTTCAACACCAGGATTAAAGAGCATAGTGCTGACATCAAGAATGAACGAGCTCGCACATCAGCACTAGCAGAACACTCTCTCAAAACTAAGCATCATATACGCCTAGAGGACACCAGAATCTTAGCTAAAGAAGACCATCTCCTTAAAAGACGAATTAGAGAGGCTATCGAAATCATCAAAAATCCCGATAACCTAAATAGGGAAAATGGCCTAGAGATTAGTGACAGTTGGATCCCACTCATTCAGGAGTGAAAACATTATTAAACCTTACACTCTTAACTCTAGTACTTACAACCTTTTATGACTTAACCTTTTCTTCGAAACCGACCTTAAACCTAATTATCCCTTTGACTTACTTTAATAACACTATTATTATTACCTTTTTACTATTAAACTAACGTAACCTTAACCAACATAATACCAATGGAAAATCAAACTAATTTCTAATACCAACCTAAGTGATTCCTGCGTATAATCTTCTACCACTGATACGATATTAATAAAACCTATAATTAACAAGAAGATTAATAGTATTAATGCCAACCTTTTATTAACATTAACATATATTAATATGATTAACACCCTATTTTTCTTGACTTAACCTAATCTTCTAAACTGACCTTAAACCTAATAATCCCTGTGACTTACTTTAATAACATTATTATGAGTACCCTTCTACTATTAAACTAACGTAACCTTAACCAACATAATACCAATGAAAAATTAAACTTTTTCCAATACCAACCTAAGTGATTCCTGCGTATAATCTTCTACCAGTGGTATGTTATTAATAA
>JASDQU010012712.1:151552-166396 GCA_032191745.1 Picea mariana | reverse complement strand
CGAAGAAGATAAGAAATTCAAGCATGCCATTACACGCTTGAAAGGACATGCAACATTGTGGTGGGACGAGCTACAAGCTGATAGATGCTGCAAGGGAAAGCAGAAGATTAAAATTTGGGATCGAATGATTGCGAAGATGAAGGCAAAACTCATCCCGAGGGACTATCAAATTACTCTGTTCAGGCGAATGCAGAACCTGAGGTAGAAACTGATGACAGTGAAAGAATACACTGAGGAATTCTATCGACTAAACATCAGAGCAGGTCATCGGGAGAGTGATGATGAGAAGGTCGCTAGATATCTGAATGGTATGAGATACGACATTCAGAATGAATTGAGCATGGTAACCATCAGAACTGTGGAGGATGCTTATCACATGGATCTGAAAGCTGAGGAGAAGTTGAGCCGTAAGCAAGGATAGTGAGGGTGAGGTAGAAGTCAGCCCAGAGGCAAAGCAGTTGCCCAAGACAAATACCAGAATCCCAAGGAGGAATGGAAGAAACCTCAAGGAAGAGTTGAAAGAGGTGGAACCTCACAGAGAGGGCCATATGTCGAGCAGAGAGGGCAACATACAGAGCAGAGTGGAGGATATGCTGATGGCAATACTTTTCCTCGTATTAGAGGTAGAGGAAGAGGAAGAGGTAGAGTAATAACATGTTTCACATGTGGGAATAATGGTCACAAGTTTTACGAATGCCCAGAGAAAAAGAGGGACATTGGAGAAGCTCACATCACCGAAGCACAGAAACGGGATGTTGAAGCCGAAGACACAGAAGGTGGAAGGTCATTGATGATGTGTAAAGTTCTCTTAACACCCGAGAAGGAGGTGGAGGACTCAACTCAAAGGATCAGACTCTTCATAACAACTTGCAATACCAAGGATAGGGTGTGCAAGGTCATTGTTGACAGTGGTAGCACAGATAATCTTGTTTCAACCGAGATGGTGGAAAAGTTGGAGCTGGAGACAACTGATCACCCGAATCCATATAAGGTTTCATGGCTACAGAAGGGACATCAGGTAAGTGTCACTAAACAGTGTTTAGTTGAATACAAAATAGGAGAGTATAATGATAAAGTACTCTGTGATGTCATTCCTATGGATGTATGTCATCTATTGCTGGGCAGACCATGGCAATATGACAGAAATGTGATTCATGATGGGAGAATGAACAAATATACCTTGGAGAAGAATGGGATGACATATAGGTTGCTTCCGATAAAGGATAAGGAGGTGAAGCCAGACGTTAGCAACACAATACTTCTCATGAGTGGGAAGGAACTTCTTATAGAGGTGGAGAAGAAGGAAGATCCACAATTCTTTGTGGTCAAGAAACCAAGGATTGTTCTGACTAGCACAAGAGTGGATGATTTACCAGATGAATTTCAGGAACTGTTGGAAGAGTTTGATAACATCATAGTGGACGAATTACCTCGTTTTTTGCCACCGATGAGGAGTGTGATTCATCACATAGACCTCATACCAGGAGCCAGTTTACCAAATAAAGCCGCATACAGGTTGACGCCGCAAGAAAATTAAGAAGTCAAGAAGCAGGTCCAGGAGCTGTTGGACAAGGGATTGGTCAGAGAAAGTTTGAGCCCGTGTGCCATTCCAATAGTACCCAGTTCAAAGAAAGATGGAGGCTGGAGGATGTGCACCGATTCGAGGGTGATCAATAAGATAACCATCAGGTACAGGTTTCCACTGCCAAGAATGGACGATCTGATGGATTGCCTGAGTGGGGAAAATTATTTTTCAAAGATAGATTTGAAAAGCGGATACCACCAGATTCGCATGAGAGAAGGCGATGAATGGAATACAGCCTTCAAAACAAATGAAGGATTGTATGAATGGCTAGTCATGCCATTTGGCTTGACAAATGCGCCAAGTACATTCATGAGGTTGATGAACAAAGTTTTGAAAGAGTTCATCGGGAAATTTGTCATTGTTTATTTGGATGACATACTAATTTACAGTAAATCAGTGGCAGAACACTTGAAGCATTTGGCTATTGTGATGAAAAAGTTACAGCAGGAGAAGCTGTTGATTAATATGAAGAAGTCCTCATTTATGAAGACAGAGCTCATTTACTTGGGTTTTGTTATTTCAGCTAATGAATTGAGGATGGATCCAGATAAGGTAGAAGTGATCAAGAATTGGCCATCACCGAGAAATATTTTCGAGGTGAGGAGTTTTCATGGTTTGGCTAGTTTCTACCATAAGTTCATCAGGAATTTCAGTGGAATTAGCGTAGCGATGATGGATATAGTGAAGAAACAACATAAATCTTTTCACTGGACAACAGAGACTGAAAAGAGATTCAATCTGTTGAAGTAGAAGATCACGGAACAACCGGTTTTGGTGTTGCCGGATTTCCAAAAAACATTTCAGGTGAAATGTGATGCAAGCGGATTTGCCATAGGGGTAGTATTAAGTCAGGAGGACAGACCAGTTGCATATTTCAGTGAGAAGTTGGATGAGGTGAAACTGAAATACTCCACGTATGATAAATAATTTTATGCTATCATACAGGCGCTGAAGAAGTGGAGGCATTACTTGATCCCAAAGAAGTTTGTTTTATATAGTGATAATCATGCATTGCAGTTTGTGACTCAACAGAAGAAGTTGAATCAGAAACATGCCAAATGGGTTGAGTATATGCAGAATTTCACATTTGTGATTAATCATATTTCTGGTATTGCTAACAAAGTGGATGATGCTTTGAGCAGGAAATGTTTGTTGTTACAGCAATTCCGAGTCAAGACATTGGGTTTTGAAAATCTCAGGGATATGTATGTAGGAGATGCATATTTTGCAGAAGCATATGAAGAAACTGAGAATCTAGTTCTCAGAGATCGAATCCCATGGATAGATTACATGATCCAGGAGGGATTACTGTTCAGAGGCAATCAACTGTGTATTCCAAAATTCTCCATGAGGGAGAATTTTTTAAAAGAGAAGCACAGTGGAGGATTGGCAGGACACTTTGGCCATGACAAAACATTCGCGAAGCTGAATGAGTCATATTTTTGGCTAGGGATGCGAGCAGATGTCAAGCGGTTCATTGATAGGTGCCGGATTTGCCAGCATTCAAAGGGGAGGAAGTAGAATGTAGGTCTTTATCAGCCATTTCCCATACCAGAAAGGCCATGGGAGGCGATCAACATGGATTTTGTATTGGGGTTGTCGAGGACACAAAGAGGTGTTGATTCCATCTTTGTGGTTGTGGATAGGTTTTCTAAGATGGCACACTTCATTCCATGCCAGAAGACCAGCGATGTGACTCACATCGCAAATCTATTTTTCAAGGAGGTCATTCGACTTCATGGATTGCCCAAGAGCATAGTTTTAAACAGGGACACCAAATTCATAGGGAATTTTTGGAGGACCTTATGGAAGAATCTAAGAACTAACTTGGCGTTTAGTTCTGCGTATCATCCTCATATGGATGGACAAACAGAAGTGGTCAACAGATGTCTGGGAGACTTGCTGAGAAGCTTGGTGACAGAGCACCACAGCAGTTGGGACCACATATTGCCACAAGCAGAGTTTGCATACAATGATTCAGTGAATCGGAGCACAGGAAGAAGTCCATTTCAAGTTGTTTACGGGATGCAGCCACGAGGAGTTTCTGAATTGAGAGATTCAGAGAAGATTGCTACTAGCAACACTAGTGTAGAAGAATTCACTGAGGAAATGAAAGAACTTCACAGTCAGGTGAAAGAGCGACTGCTGAAATCAAATCAGGAGTACAAGCGCAGAGCAGATCAACATCAGAGACAACTTCAGTTTGAGGTTGGTGATCTAGTTTTGGCACACTTGAGGAAACAAAGGTTCCCGAGAGTGACATACAATAAGTTGAAGATGAAGAAAATTGGGCCATGCAAGGTCTTGAGAAAATTCGAAGAAAATGCTTATGAGATCGAGTTGTCGGATGGCATCGGAATATCTCCAATATTCAATATCGCAGACTTATACCCATACAGTGATGGAGAATCAAAAACTGGAACCAAGGGGCCAGTGATCCAATGGGTGAAACAATTTCCAGTTGCAGAGAAGTCGCAGATGGAATGCATACTGGACAAGAGAATGGGTAAGAGGACCAGGCGAAAACAATACTATGAGTATCTGGTCAAATGGAAGAATCATCCAGTGGAAGATGCTAGCTGGGAGAATGAAGCAGTGATAAAAAAGCATGGACAGACCATGCAGGAGCTCATGGATAGGAGCCCATGAAATTTTTCAAGCCAAGGAGTATGATGCAGGAGCATCGCTAGCACATCAAGCGAGCTAGCGTGGAAGTGGAAAATAGTTGGACAAGCCAGCATAAAATTTTGAAAACACTTTGGGATTGTTGTGCAAGTATTTAATAAATCCATTTATGAAGGCACACTTATATATTGTAATGGACCTTGAGCAGATAGCTCTCGTCCTTAGGTAGATAGTCGGCATTTAATATAATTAATGCTGGTAGATAGAAATTTAATTGTAGATTTGATAGCTTTAGAGCGCAAGAGGGAAAATGGATATAGACACCCTCATTGTATCATTGTAACATAAGCCTGAGCAAGAATATTGAGAGCATAAAGAGAGAGCATGTAGAGAATTGTATGAAGAACACCCATGTACAAATATGTGAATTAATAGAAGAAGCTTTGATTCAAATTCATGGTCTTGTGTTGTTTTCTCTGTGTATTGATGTTATGCTCATGAATGTTTGCTTCCTGATATACATTTTCTTTTATATGCTGTGTATGTGATTTCATGGTTGAGTTGAACTCTGAGAGGAAGTGAGAATGAGTTTCAATTGTTTCTCTGTTTGAGCAAGAATTCCTGCAAGGAGTGCAGTCGAGTTGTCCGCAAGGAGTGCGTTGACAGAAGGCTCAAATAGTTAACTTTTGTTCTCATTCTCCCAAGAGTGAAAGTGGGTTATAGGAGCTGTGAAAAGAGTGCACAAGCTAAGGATAAGTCTCATAGTTGTGATTCTGAGCAGAGGAATCGAAGACTGCTGCTGCAAGAGTGCACAGAGTCGAGTGACTTCAACACTTCGACGTTGTTGAAGATTTTCCGCAAGGAGTGTGTGCAAGAGTTTCTTTCTGAGAGACTTGAAGTCGTGGAAAGATCAGGAGGGATAAGCCTTCAAATTTATTGAAGGATAGATCAGACAAGTTGTGGTCTAAGGTTGTCAAGGAGCATTGTAAGTTACGCGCAGTGGAATGAGTTCCGCGAAGAAACACTCAACTATTTCGTAGATTCCCCAAAGAAAGGATAGACGGTCAGTATTCTCCATGGGGAATCTGTGAGTTTCTGAGAATAGTTAGATCTTGGAAAGTTACAGGGAAGATATGGTGTTACATTCCAAAGGTTGGAAGCCCAGGAGGATGGTGCCATTGATCAGGATCACGAGGTCCATTGGTTCTACTCGTGGATCGGCATATCGGGATTTCGTGAGTCGAGACTCCAAATCTTCACAACGGAAGTCGCGATATAGCGATATGCGATATTCGATTACTGAATGTGAGTACGATTGGGAGATCGGACTCACATTCAGTANGATGAGATAACGGACCGTTGGAAAGTCAACTCATGTGCGCATCGGATTTTTGGCGCATCGGGTATTGGGGGTTGGACGACCGAGTGGTTGGTGTCGTGAGTAGCGAAGTCACAATAAAGCTGAAGTCCCGAGAAGGCAAGAGAAGGTCAGTGTTGACTAAAGCCATCGGGTCTCAGATATTTGAGAGCCTAGTGATCAACAGGGAACTTGCGAAGTCACGAGTTCCGATCCTACTATAAGTAAAGGAAGGGGGATCACGTGCGAAGAAAACTGTGGGTGCAGATTTCCCGATAGGGAAATAGAAGAACCTTGGAGTTCTTCGGGTCGAGAAGAAGAAGATCCTGTGAGAGCGTGTGGACCTTCTAACCTGCAGGTGGTGAAGGGGCTGCGTTGTGTCACATACCCATCCAACCCCAGGTCAGGATACACTACTTCAATATTTCTTATGAACTTAATTTAGATTCTAATAAATTTCTAATTAAGTAAGAGGCATGAAATATTCACATGAAGAGTTCAATATTCATGCTACAACATAACTAAATGAGAGATATGTCATGCACAACAATAGCCAACAAACATCCATATTATAGAAATGAATTTCATAGATAAATAAATACATAGCGGAATAAATACACAATTAAATAAATCCATGACAGAGAGAACTTATCTATAATGAAACAAATCACCAACTAGCTACAGACCAAGGACGTTCCACCCAACCGTAGACGTTGTTGTTCCAAGTCTCAACAGTAATGTCACCCCGAGCCAGGGATATGAAGCCACAAGGAAGGTTCTAGAGTGTCACTCAACTTCCCAAACTAGTCATCACTCAGTATCTCACAGGATTCTCAGCACACAAAACAATCCAAAGTACAACAACTCTCTTCTACTCAACCTGCACAACCCAAAAGAATGGAACCCCTTCTCTGCCACCCATTCCCTCAGGTTGTCCACCTCCTTCAAGGGCTCCAGTGTATCTTGTCAATATTATCCATGCTAGGAATCTTAGGATTTGCAACTGTGGGAAACACTTAATTCATGCCAATGCATATCAGGCATGCAAAAAATAATTTCTGGCTGAAATACACTAGCATTCATTACATCCAAACAAATCATGGCTCCTCTCCAACAATTTTTTTTTCTTTCCCAAGAAAAAACATGAATGAAGAATGAAGAGTGGGTGAAAGAATGAATGAAGAGAGGAAAAAATGAAAGGTGTGAAAAATGAACAATGAACAATCCCACATGAGTAAGTGAGTGAGTGAATGAAGAAGAAGATGAAAAAAAAAAACCCGAACATCCCAGAAGATGGGTTTATATATTTACTTGCAAATCAAGAACCACATGGCCTTCCCAAAGAAGCTCATGTAACCACTCCTCTCCATTAAAACAATTATGGGTAAATAAAATGTAAAATAATACTTAACCTCTCAATCTCCCTTTCTTATGGAATCAAATCCCCCTGTAACTCTTTTCTTTGTCTGTCTAGTAGCCAATGATGTATTTATTATTAGTAATGATCAAAATATTACATTTCCTAGGCACAATGGCCTGGTTTAATCGTTTTGGAACTCTTCCCTTTCATAATTTAACAAAATACATTATTTATTACAGGGATCAAAACTGGGGTATTACATTCCCCTGCCCCTTATTTTGGCACTGTCCTTAGTGCATATACAAAAAATAATTCAAAACTTCAAAATTTATTCAAAAAGTTATGGGTAATCTTCCTGCATGGCATCTTCATGCTCCCAAGTAGCATATTCAGGACCGTAGTAGGTCCACTGGAATTTTACTCATCTCTATAACGTGATTCCATATAATTTTGACTTTTGTGTCCAATATTTGCATGGGTTGGACCTGAAAGTCTCCCTCTATCTCTACTTGAATCAGATGTGAATGAATATCATGGTTAGGATCACATATATATGTTTTTAGGAAAGAGACATGAAATACTTTATGCACACTCATGGAAGCAGACATTGCAAGCATATATGCAATTGGCGCTATTATGTCCAATATCTCAAATGGACCACAGAATTTGGCTGCTAGCTTTGTACAACTACCCAACTTTAAAGCAATCTTCTTGGGCTTCACTTTTAAAAGAACATGCTCCCGCACTTTAAATTCTTTGGTTTTCTTGTTCTTATATGCATAAATTTTTTGTTTATTCTGAGCTACCTTTAAATTTGTTTTAATTCTAACCATCTGGTCTTCCATATCCTTGAGAAATTCTGGTCCAAGTACCACTCTATCTACTGGGTTGTCCCAACTCACTGGAGTATTTTATTTCCTACCATACAAAGGTTCAAACGAGATCATTTTCAATGAAGGTTGATACCCATTACTATAGGCAAACTCAACCAAGTGAAAGTAATCTTCCCACTTAGATGAATTATCCATGATATAGATTCTCAAGATGTCCTCAATTACTTGGTTGACTCTCTCTGTTTGCCCATCTGACCGTGGATGTAATGTTGTGCTAAAGTTCATATTTGTACCAAAACCTTTAAACAATCCCCTTCATAAATTTGAACTAAACTTTGTATCTATGTTTGTAACTGTTGCCTTAGGTATCCCATGCAACCTGACAATCTCCCTCATGTAAATTTATGCAATATTAGTTTTTGTATGAGTCATTTTGACATGAACAAAATGAGCAGCCTTTGTCAATTTATCAACTAGTACTACCAGGATTAAATCATGTTGTCTTGTGGTTCTGTGAAATTTAGTTATAAAATCAATGGTTACCACTTCCCATTGCTTCCCTGGAATTGGTATGTGTTGTAGAAAACCCGATGGGTGCATACACTTAGCCTTCACTCTCTGACATTCCATACATCTCACAATGTAATCAACAACATCTTTTTTCATTCCTGGACAAAAGAATTGGCTTCTTACTACTGCAATTGTTTTCTGGTAACTAGGATGTCCATCATATGGAACATTATAGATTTCTTTTAATACCAAATTCCTAAGTTCTCCGGAACTAGGAACATAATTTTTTTTTTTATGCATAAGTAACCCATCTTCCTTCATCTCATGTTCTTTAATTTTTTGTTGTACATTTTCTTGTTGTGAGATTTCCTTTACCTGTAGGTAATGTTGATATGTAGCAACAACATATAAAATTATTCTCTTTAAATCTGACTGATGCATACTAACAACTGTAGCATGCATTAAGTGTACTCTTCTACTAAGTGCATCAAAACTTTTATTTTATTTTCCTTTGATATGTTTGATGTCAAAATCGTATTCACTTAAAATTTTCAGCCATCTCGTTTTACTGGCATTTAAATTTGGTTGTTCAAAAATATATTTCAGACCACTATAGTCTGTTCTTAATACAAATCTCTTCCCCATGAGATAATGCCTCCACATATTCAAAGCATGAACAATGGAAGCAAGTTCCAATTCATGTGTGGCATAGTTCCTCTCATGTTCTTTAATCTTTCTAGACTCATAACCAATGACATGTCCATTTTGAGTGAGGACTCCAACAAGTCCTTCCGCGCATGCATCTATACATACCACAAAACTGTCATCTAGGTCAACAATATTTAAAATAGGTGCACTAGTAAGTAATTCTTTCAACAAATTAAAGTTTTGTTCACACTCATATGTCCATTCAAATTTAATTCTCTTATTTTGCAAAGAAGTGATGGGATGAGCAATCTTATAGAAACCTTCTTTAATTTTTTTGTAGTAACTGACTAATCCCATAAAGGATATAACTTATGAAACATTCTTGGGTGTTAGCCATCCTCTAATGGCTTCAATATTCTTTAGATTCACTGTCATACCATGTTCTAAAATAATGTGTCCCGAGTAATGCATATGTTCTTCATAAAAAGAACTCTTACTAAGCTCAGCATACAATTAATGTTCCCTCAACACTTGAAATACAAATCTTAGGTGATTTTCATGCTCTTCCTTTGAATTAGAATAGACAAGTATGTCATCCAAGAATACTATGAAAAACTTATACAAATAATTTATGAATATGCCCTTCATTAAGAAAATAAAGATAGTTTATGCATTGGATAGCCCAAATGGCACCACTACAAATTCATAATTCCCATACCTAGTTCTAAAGGATGGCTTATTGATGTCTTCTTCCTTGATTATTACCTGATGGTACCCTGATCTCAAGTCTATCTCTAAAAAAAACAATTCCCCTCTTAGCTGATCAAAGAGGTCATCCATTATGGGTAGAGGGTACTTTTTCTTTACAGTGGATTTATGCAGTTGTAGAAAGTCAATACACAACCTCAAAGTTCCATACTTCTTTTTGACAAAGAGTATTGGTGCTCCCCAAGGTGAAACACTTGGACATATGTACCCTTTCTTCAACAATTCTTCCAATTGAATTTGTAATTCTTTTAATTATGGTGTACTCATTTTGTAAGGTGCTTTTGATACCAGGGAAGCTCCTAGCACTATATAAATAGAGAAATATATCTACCTCTTTGGTGGCAACCTTGGTATTTCTTGGAATACATATTCAAATTCTTGTAGTACCGAGAATTATTCAAGGCTTGGCCCCTTTGTCTTTTTTGTCTCTTCCACATGGGTTGCATACAATTGACATCCTTTTCTAAAGCATCTCTTAAAATGTAAGGATGAAATATCCCTTATAGACATGGGTATTGGAACTCATTCCATAGTGCTATGTTTTCCTTCTTCATCAAGACATGTAAATTCCTTTTTATAACAATCTAGGACAACATGATGCTTGTCCAACCAATCCATTCCAATTAGAATATCATAAGACCCCAATGGTATACTATTTATATTAGCATCAATATTCACACCATTAAGACTTATGGAACAACCTATGACCAAATCATGGATTATTCTTTTGGTTCTAGTGGCTAGCTGAACCAAACTTGATTTTTAAACCTTACTTTTATCCAAATGTAATCTATCCACTATTTTAGGATCAATGTAACAATGAATTTCTCTTGAATCAATTAAAATAGAAACAAGTTGATTAATTATCTTACCTTCTACCTCAATCATATTGGATTGGTACTCTTTTTGTCGATCATCTAAGGCTGCATATATTCTTCCCATATCTTCTACTATTGTAGCCTCTTGGATGTTGTGCATGGTCTTCACTTTGTATTTTCTGTGAGGGAAATCCTTGTACAAGTAATCTTCTTTGCATCCCCAACATTGGATTAGTGGTCCTCCCCTTTTTCCCATGAGTCTTCTCACTTGGACTCATACTTAGCAGGTTGGTATGAATTATTTTTATTTGGGCTATTTGTATTGAAAGGAGGTTTGAATCCTTTATTTCTTTGGACAAACTTCTCCTCCTTCTTATCCTTCCAATATTTCTGCAAAGACTCTATGATATTTCCTTTCTCATACATGTACTTATCCTTCATAATGGTCTTAGTCAAAGTCCTGGGTTCATCATATTGATTCTTCTCTTTATAAAATGGTGGAAGTCCACTCAAAAACCTATGTATTTTCACATTCTCATCTTTTATAAACCCTACATACTTTAGCAACCCCAAGAACTTATTTTCATACTCTTCCATGGTCATGTTTCTCAATCTGAGTCCAAATAAATCCAACATTTTCTTATCATAGAAGTGATTTGAAAGGTACTCCTTATGAAAATATTTCTTGAACTTCTTCCAAGTGATTATACTCTCATTAATGTGCTCAACTTGATTCAGCTAATCCCACCACATAGCATATTTCCCATGTAAATGGTATATGGAAATTTTGTCTTTCAGGTTTGATGAGTACTTATGCAATTGAAAATACCTCCTAATTCCAAGAAACCATTATTCAACATCATCTTTCCTTTCTCTTTCACCATCAAAGGATGGTGTCTTAAGCTTCCTCGGCTCTCCTTGAAAACTATCCAATTCATGTCTTCCTATTTGGTGCCTAACAGGAGACACCTATGGACTAATTATGGAATCTTCAGATGCATAAAAATTCCTTGTTGAGTAGCGAGGTGAGTCATTTCTATGAGTTCTTCTATCATTTCTTGAATAACCAACTCTTCTGCAGTCATTTCTTCTTTCATGACATCTTCCCTCTTCCTCCTATTTTGAGTTTGATCCATTCTTTCTTTTCCTCTGCAACTGATTTAAGATTTTCATCACTTGAGAATTTATCTAATTTTTTTCTCTCATCAATCTCTCTTTTTTTGCTTTGTAACTAGGCACTTTTATTTTCAGGATTCTCATAGTCTCTATCAATGTTTCTTGTTCCCCTATACCCTTATGTCCGTTGGATTCTGTCTTTGCATTACAAACACTAATATTTTGACCCTTGGCCTCTTTATCATGGTCTTAATCTCCCTATCCTTGTTCCATTTCTTGAATATGAATTCTTATACCGAACTGATGTGTTTACACCCCCTCTTAATTGTTCAAAATGTGCAAAAAACCATTTTGTTAGAATTATGCATATTATAAAAACAATTCACCAAACAATGTTATAGGTCCTTTTTATTCTCAATTCATGAAGAAATATATTATCATTCTCCATATTATAACCATTCCATGTTATTCTCCTATGAATCATCTTTTCAATGACTATAATCTTTCCCCAATTTGATATCTGAGATGGAAATTATGGATTCCTAAAAATATATCACTTTCAACCCATTTTCTTTTGTTTTGGAATAGGATATTGTAAAAGTATTACACAACTCCTTTAACTGGTACAAAATTCAAATTATGCACAAGCACTTCCTTCAAACCACTTTCCATGTGACCATAGCTTGAAACCACAGAATCAATCACTATTTAGCACCTTCCTCTATATTCTTCTACACATGAGCTCATTCGAGCACAATGTCTAAGGGATTGGTTACTTCTATGCCCTTTGTGCCTCTAATTGTCTCCTTTTCCTTATCATGAGACTGATGTTGGGACCAATTCCTCTGGAATTCATCCTTCGACTATTATGCCTTCTCAATATTCCACTTCTCCTGAAGTAAACTTCAATGAAATCCTTCCATTAGCTCCATTAGCAGATCAAACGATCGAGATTTAATCTCCTATTGGCTAGTTGGTCCCGCCTCATCTGTAGGCTTCAACGAGATCAACTACCATGAGTTAATCAAATGTTGGGATGGATGTTACTTAATTATTTGGTGACTTCGGCTCTTCAGGACTCTGGGATAGTACAATTCTTAAGTCATTCAAGTCCCCTAAAGATTTACTCACCAAAGCACTTACCCTATCCTTCCACTGTTGAATTCGACGGCTATGAGTTAATCAAGAGTTGGGATGGAAGATCCTTAATTAGTTAGGGACTTTGGTGCTCTAGAACTCTAGGACATAACAACTCTCAAGTCGTTCAACTACCCTAGAGTGATATCTACCGAAGTTATTACGCCAGCCTTCCACATCTTCATCTAACAATTGAGAAAAGTACCGAAAGGATTTTAGATCGACGTTCTGCGTGAATTCACAACTTTGGTCTTTGACACTTTCATTGGTAGAGACATTGGACACCCCCTTAGGCCATACTCCAAGATATGACATGGCATGTCGATGTCACCTATGGTGATGTGGACCCATGGCATGTTGATGTCACCTATGGTGACATGGACCCATGGTATGTGTGCCACGTGTCACTAAAAAAATGAATAGGTTGGGGTCCAAAAGGTACTGAATCTAGGTGACATGTGTCCCCACACAACACCCCTGCCATGTGGCCTACGATACCTCATTAATCAAATGGATGGTACATATGCCTCCGCTCCATATCTGATGACCTATTTTATTTTGTGGACTGTGTCTTTGCACTTTGTGGCTTCGACACTTCACAATTTTGACACTTCGAGGATTTTCCCATTCTCCAATAATCGTTGAAGTGGCGAAGTTTCGAAGCCCCGAAACTTTTCTATACTTCCACTCTGGATCTACAACTCTCATTACTCTTGAATTCCTATTATATCAAATGGTCGGTGGGACTTTGTGACTTAGGCCTTTTCCATGCTTCTTCTTTGTCTCCCATAATCACCAAAGCGACGAATTTCCATATGTTTTCCATCTCTTTCTTAGCTTCGATCAAGGGTTGTGATCGCTCCTGAGATCCAAAAGGGACGTCCACATTTCTACGATCCTTTACAAAGGATCGCTTTCTACACGATGTCCTGTCTGATGTGTGATATATGCAGCGCTATCTCTCCTTAGCTTTAATATTGCAAGGACATATCCATTTTTAACCATAATACCCTATCCATAGTTTCGGCCCATACCAGTCTGGTGTTTCAACCTGAAGCTCTGATACCAATTTTTACATACCCAACCACCCCCAAGTCAGGCTATTCTACTTCAATATCACTTCTAAACTCAATTTAGATTCTAATAAATTTCTAATTAAGTAAGAGGCATGAAATATTCACATGCAGAGTTAAATATTCATGCTACAACATAAAGAAATGAGAGATATGTCATGCACAACAATAACCAACAAACATGCATATTACAGAGAAACATTTCATAGATAAATAAATACAAATCAGAATAAATACACAGATAAATAAAACCATGATAGAGATCAATTATATCTAATGAAACAAATCACCAACTAGATGTAGACTAAGGACGTTCCACCCAACCGTAGACATTGTTGTTCCAAGTCTTAATAACAATGTTACCCCCGAGCTAGAGATATGAATCCACAAGGATGGTTCTAGAGTGTCACTCAACTTCCCAAACTAGTCGACACTCAAGATCTCATAGGATTTTCATCATACACAACAATCCAAAGTACACCAACTCTCTTCTATCTAGCCTGGACAACCCAAGAGAATGGACCCACTTCGTTGCCACGTAATCCCTTAGGTTGTCCACTTCCTTCTAGGGATTCAGTGCATCTGGTCAATAATCTACATGATGGGACTCTCAGTATTCACAGTTTTGGAAAAAAATTAATGCATGCCAATGCATCTCAGGCATGCAGGAAATAATTCATGGCTGGAATACACTAGTAGTCATTACATCCAAGAAAACCATGGCTCCTCTCCAACAATTCATTTTTCTTTCCCAAGGGATAACATGAATGAAGAATGAAGAGTGGGTGAAAGAATGACTGAAGAGAGAACATAATGAAAGGTGCTAAAAATGAACAATGAACAACCCCCCATGAGTGAGTGAGTGAAGAATAATAAACCCCCAAACATCCCACAAGATGGGTTTATATATTTACTTGCAAATCAAGAGCCATATGGCCTTCCCAAACAATCTCATGCAAGCACTCCTCTCCATTAAAACAATTATGGGTAAATAAAATATAAAATAATACTTAA
>JASDQU010012712.1:74007-98106 GCA_032191745.1 Picea mariana | reverse complement strand
TTGGATTCACCTGCTCTTCCTGTTCGTCAACTGCAGTCAAAAAATTAATGTCTAAAGCATGAAAATTGTATTTAGCCATTAGTTTGGCTAAACCTTGAAATTTGATCAGTTTAGTGGGTTTTATTTCTATATCATATTCTAGAATAACAACAATCCACTTTCCTCTCCTACCATATGGATTATCCTGAGTTAGGATATCCTTTACCACATCATTCAGAACATAGGCAATTGTGTGAGAATGGAGAATATAGACCCTAGAATATTTTATGGCCTTTACCAGGGAAAAATCTTGTTTCTCCATTATGTTGTAGTTCAACGCAACATCTCTCAAAGATTTGCTGAAAAAGGMTATGGGTTGCTCGTACCCTTCACTATTTTTCTGCAATAGTACTGCTGCGATGGTGTGTTCAGATGCGAAAGAGAACAAAAATAAATATTTGSTGTAATCTGGAYTGATCAAAACAGGGGCTTGTGTGAGTGTATGTTTCACTTTGGTGTAATCTGGACTGATCAAAACCGGGGCTTGTGTGAGTGCATGTTTCACTTTCTCAAATGACTGTTTAGACTCGGTGTTCCATCTTATTTTGGTGTCTGTTTTCATCATATTTGTGATGTTCCTGAGAAGTTCGACCAGGCTGGGTACGAATCGTCTTAGGAAATTTATTTTACCAATGAATGATTGCAACTCTTTGATGTTCCTAGGGTGTTCCACTTTCTGTATGGCCTCTATTCTACTGGGATCTATTTTAATTCCATATTTATAGATTATGTGCCCCAACAGATTGCCTTCCTCTAAACCGAAAAGAGTTTTCTTGGGATTTAATGAAATCCCAATTTTTCTGCACTTCTCAAACACTTGTCTGAGATGTTGTAAATGTTCATCGTCAAATTTGGAATAGACAGTTACGTCATCCAAATATATGACTATAAACCTTCTAAGCTTGTCCACAAAAGCAATATCCATTTCTCTTTGGAAAGTGGCACCAACATTCATCAAACCAAAGGGCATTTTCACATACATGAAAGTTTCCCAGGGTGTGGTGAAGGTTGTTTTCTCCTGGTCATCTGGGTGAACAAGGACTTGGTTATAAACCGAGAAACTGTCTAGTAAGGATATCCTACTGGCCCCAACTACCTTTTGTAAGATGTGGTCCATTTTAGGCAAAGGGTAATTGTCTTTGAGGGATACCTTGTTCAGGTTTCTAAAATCAATGCAAAGCCTGATTTCGCCAGTCTTCTTTCTGGTAGGAACTAGATTAGAAACCCATTTGGAAAATCTCAAGGGGACTATAATTTTGGCATCATACATCTTTTTAATTTCCTTTCGTATCAGGGTGAGTAACTTGGGATTGATTCTTCTAAGTTTCTTCCTAAAATGTTTGTGTTCTTCTTTTATTGGAATTCTATGTTGTATGATACTTATGTCATTAGATTTTAAATCCTCATAACCCCAAACAAACACATCAACATATTCCTTAAACAGTTCAATGTATTTGCATTTTTTCTCAAGGGGTAAAGATTTGGAAACTTTTATAATCTTGGGGTTTTTCCTCTGTTCCTATGTTAAAATCTTCGACCTCTTTAACACTAGCTTCAATTTTGGGCTTTTTTGCTACATCGTTAAAGTCAAACAGGTCTTCTAGCGGGACCAAACCTATAGGTAAAACATTGTTTTTCAAATGAAAAACATTAGAGTCTTCATCATTTTTATTCACTTCATCTAAATCTACTTTATTTACACTATCATTTTCAAAAATTGATTTATTTACATTATCATCGTCATTCTCTACATCTATATTTGTACATTCGAAATCATTCTTACACTGCAGGAAGTCCTCAATTTGATCATCATTGCCAAATACCTGCCAGTATCTGATGTTATCTGGGACGGTTGGTCTGCACTTCACCTCTATTGTGTATTGGTGATTTGATTTGAAAGGTATTTTTCCCATGGCTGTCAAAGTAGTTAATCCGACTGCTAGTATGTTCTGGCCTCTGGGCATCACCTACAAGTCGATTTTAGTGAAACATTCTAAAAAATCTAGAACAACATTTCTATAGGCTCTCAGTCTAGGATTCTTAGCTGAATATTCACCTTTAATTTGTTTAATGACCATTTCAGAATCACCTCTTACCATAATCTTTTTGAAACCAACCTTCTTCAGTAGTTTCAGGGCGAGCATTAAAGCTTCGTACTCGGCTATGTTGTTAGTGCATTGGAAATTCAGTTTGYAAGAGTGGCATTTTGAATAYCTTGATTTGTGATTATGCAACCAAACTACAGCTCCAACTCCCTCTTTTCTCACAGCTCCATCAAAATACATACTCCAGAAATCGGTTGGTAGTTCATCACTTTCTACTATTGCAGTGTTCTTTACCTCAATGATTGATTTATCTTCTTTCATGTTAGGTACATCATCTTCCAACTGAGAAATTCAATTATCTAGGTTGATGGAATATCCAGCAATACTGAGCGGGGGGGGTGAATCGATATTGCCTACTTTTTCTTTTTATCTTCATCCATATTAAGCACACATATTAATTATTCAATTAAGAAATATATGATGAACAACAAACCCTTATGAACATAAGATTTTATTGTGGAACCCAACAGGGAAAACCACCAACTATTTTCTCATTAATAAAAAGTTCTTTTACAAAATTGTTTTCAAGCTACAAGTAAAAGGATGTTGCCACACCCCATTTACCATCTACAACTGGAAGGATGCACCCACACCCTCATTCATCAACAACAACTAGTAGGAGGCTTCAACCCCTTGTTTAGTCAGCCACAACTAACAAGGAAGCACCAACTCCCTCTATTCACTAGCACCAACTAGTATGAGGCTACGACCCCCTATTTAGTTAGATACAAATGACAAGGAAGCACCAACTCCCCTGCAATCTCCAACCTTCCCTTGCACCACCCAACCACCCTTAGTTTATAATGCAATTCATTCTCTTATGTACTTCACTGAATTTGACTCATACAACCATTGTTTTATTTCTACTTATCTGCTGCAACCTTTGCTTGTATGGTCTTTTGTATCAAGTACCGGATTGCATAACTACTGCTCTGTCTTCTTCTGTTACTGATCTTCAATAAGACATTGAAAGACACCTTAGAACAAATAGTTCTTCATCTTGGACTCTGCTCCTGTTCCTTATATTCTAATATGAACCACAAAGACACAATCTTCTCACCACTTTTTCTCATTTATATAATCTTCAAACATGTGTGAAATTTAAAACACCGTGTCCCTTTATTTGAACCATTGTACCTTTTCATTTAAAATGATAAACTAAACATTAATTAATATCATTTTTCCTTTTTATTATTTATTCATATTTTCATGATTTATTCTCTTTTAATCATGATTATCTATTGGTTCATTTTCTTCATGAGTTGATCACATACATGGATCGACTCATTAGATCGTACTCTTGTTTCTACTGCGTTCTCGGCTCACCAACAGGCCATATTCGATCATCACGCCTCTTCGATTAACTTAATTATAATCATTGTTTTATCATTTTTACAGTGAAGGATTTCCATAAATTGATCACTGTCATGGATCAATTTAATCCTTTATACTCGATCCCTAATATCTGTTATATTTACAGAGACCAGATTCTATTGATGCACTTCCTTCAAGCCATTTCATATGACTGTGCCATACAGAGCCACTGGCTTTACAGATTTCGTGAAGGAGCTTCCCTCACGCCAACATATATGACCGTGTGTTATAGAACCACGGGTTTTAACAATTATAGGAAATGTGTTACAATCTTCCCTTTCAAACTTCTTTACCATATGACCAATGGCAATGACCTCATGTTTAGGCGAGATGAGCTCCTAAGCATTTATCATTCCAACGGTCACGATTCAATCTCTTGACGAGATGGATGGTTGACGGAATTTCAGCATTTTTCCCATCGGTTCATGACTTACTACATTGCAAAATTATCGATTATGATATCGCCAATACAATAAGACGATTCATGTTTATCTCGTGAAGATACATCAATGGTCCACTTTAACCTTGCACTCATACTTTTACTGCAAACTCTGACAGTTGTGACTTAATCATTCATCGAGATGGACGATTGTCGTAATTTCGGCACTTTTCCCTTCGAGTCATTGTGAATCCACTGTATTACAAAACTCCCAATCATGATATTGTTGGTCAGTTCAGATGGCTCATATTACCCACTGAGATGGACGACTCATGGGGTTTCAGATTTTTGTCCTTTAGGACTTCGATACACTGCTCCTTACAAAAATCTCAGTTGCGATATCACCGATATGATCAATCAGTTCACATCTCTTCCATGGAAGAGATCAACGGTCCAACTTAAACCTTAATTTGATCCCTTCTTTCCTTAATCGCGAATGTGTCTTTAATCAGGCGTTGAGATGTGTGGCTGTCGAGATTTCATCGTTTTTGCCTTCGAATCTTCGTGACCTCCAATAGTCCCTTTCAGCGTTTTGGTGTTCGAGACTTCGTGATGTTGGAGTATTTTCTTATTATACAAAAATCTTGAAGTAGAAACTCTCAACGTAACATAAACCTGCTGACGTCACTTGATCACTTGGCACGTGCCGAGTAGCTGCCATGTGTCACTCTAATTTGTGACTTACATGTGCCTGAAATGCCAATTTCAACTTGACACTTGTCACTTTCTGACTGAGCCACATGTACTTTTTGACATGCTCTGCTGATGTGGTATGTCATTGACATCACTCAAGATGACGTGGTCCTTGATACGTGTCTTCCTCCTTGACTTCGGAGCTTCAGATTTCGGGATTTTGAACACCTCTCGTCGTTGATTCTCTGAATCACAAATCCCCAATTCCCGAGTTCGTTAATCTTGTGCCATGTTCTCTCCTTCCAACTGATGGCTAGGATATATTTGGTATTTCGGATTTCGTGAGTTCAGGATCCTTGACTCCTCGACACTCCAAATCCTTCAATTTCCGATTTTCTGACATTCCATTTTTCGATATTTGATTTCTCGATATCTGCTTACGTTGGATCGACGATCCACGACCCTCCATGATCCAATGGTCTAGATCATATCATGATTTCACATTTCACTTATTTGGAAGGTTATCACTTCTAGTATTTGACTTTCTAGTCAACGAAGTGTTGAACCAATGCCATGTGTCCTCTGGCTCAATGGCCAGGATTCGCTCTCGATCCAATGGTCTAGATTGGATTGGGAATTCACGTTTCGGTATTTCAAGAGGCATGCTCCATTCTTTCAACTCACAATTTTTGAATTCCCGAGTTCCGAAGGAACTCTCAACTAACCACCATGCAGCTTCTCTCGGTCTATGGTCGAGATCATTCGTCAATTCTTTGATCGGACGACTGCTATAACTTCTCACAATTTCCTGTGCAATGGTCGACTTCTTAATATTTCCAAGGAGCCTGATGAAGTTTCTACATTCTTTTCTTCCTCCAGAGATTTTGATCAACGAATTATTGTTGATCCTATCGTGGTCAACAATAGTCACGAAATGCTTCAACCTATATCTACACCGTGTTTTTCCTTCTGAGATTTTGAACTTCATACTATTCATTCTTCCTCTTGAGCTTGCACTATTGATTACTACACAATATTTGACAATAATCATGTTCTTAACAACAGATCACAGAGACTGTTGACATCAATGACAATCTCTACTCTGTATGTAAACAACAGACCATCATAACAATTGTTGATGTCAATGACAGTTGACATCAATGACAATATTTCCAACACAGGTCACCATCATTGTACAATATGCATGAATCCAAATCAGAGTGTGCATAGTATAATGGGTAGTTATATGGTTTTTCCTGACTGTTGACCATATACTTCATCAGAGTCTCTCTGTACAGTCTTCTCTATTGTCCAAATACCAGGATGGTAGCATAAGACATATCTAGCTGCAAAGTGCCTTTCAACTTAGCTCCCCAAGATCTAGATAACAACATACCATATTTCAGGGGAATTTCTGCAACCATGATATCCATCACCATACTTTTTGCTGGGATTTGAGCTAGGGTGATACATATTAAATATTTAATTAGCCCTATACATTTGACCTTGCTAGAGTCAAAAGAATGAAAATACTTGTAGGGTCTATTGACATCAAGTCCCAACTTCTCCATCACAGCTTTGGGAATCAGGCTGTGAGAGGCGTTGGAATCAAGCATAGCATTGTGTAAGATTTTGTCATGGATATTTAGACTAATATAGAAAGTGGGGAAAAATCATTATCACTTTTTCCATCTACTTCGGGACCGAACAATAGCTTGGGTTGATCATCAGTAAGATTTACAGTGTCTGAGTGCACTCCTGATCCAATATTCAATGTTTTTGTACCTATCTCTGGTTTAAAGCTTAATTCTTTAATCACCTGTGATCTGTAATAATTTTTTCTCATCAGTTCGAACAGGGGAATAGGAATTTTCAATTTGGATAACTCCCCTTCCAGGCTGAAAATAGTCGAAGTCTTGCTTTGGCTCTGCACTTCTAGTTCTTCTGTCATAGTTATTTGGGTAGAAGTATTTGGCTGACTAGTAGATGCGACCTTGGTTTGATTTGATCTTTGTGAAATTTCAAGATTTATTTTTCGTAGAAGATTCGACATTGTTCTTCTCAGGGGTTTTCTTGAGAGACGTATCTGAGGTTTTCTTCGCCTCAGTCATTTTCTTCGTTTCAGTAGCCTTATTTGTAGGATTGTTGTTAATCTTCTTACTTCTTAAGTTGTACTGTCTGTGCACCTCCATTATAGAATTCCTAAAGGCTTGTTGCTCTATTTCTTCTTCCTCGTCATTCATCTTTGTTTGTGAGAGGAGAAAAATCTCATGTTCTTCTTGAGTAAGAAAAATGGAGTCATCATCGTGAACACCCATGAGGTTTATGTGAGTATCATCCAACTCATCGATTACCTCCTCCCCATCATCAATGTAGTTCTCCTGAAGAGGTGCTCTAATCTGCTGATCAAGCCCCCTTTTCCCTCTTTGATCTCTGTGTCTGATATGGGGAGGGTTCCTTCTGAATTTTTTATTTTTGATCTGAGGGGAAGGCTAATTTTCCTTGGGTGGATTCCCGTCAGTGATGGTTATTCTTTCCATCATTCTCTCCATACTTCTGACTATGGAATCTAGTTTAGCATTTGAAGAAGACGTGGAAGTCTCTTCTTTGATTGTAACCCTTCTCTCTGTTCTTTGCCTGGCTCTTCTAGCTAGTAGATTGCTTCTACGCTTACTACACTTTTCTGCATGTCTTCTAGAGTGACATAATTTCTTTCCCTTAGTTGATATGACATATCAACATCAAATCCATCAGGGAACTTGATTAAAGCCAAACCTTGTGGGAGTTTAATATCAGCTGGAATTGCGTTATAAATATTGTTGAAATGAATGCAGTAATCCTGCACTATTTCCCCTTGATTTTGTTTGATATTCTCATATTCTGATAAAATATGGAGAGGATTTTTATTTACCTCCCATCTATCAAGGAAACTCCATTGGAAAGAAGCATTGTCAACTATGGTAGCAGGGCGTAGCACTTTGAACCATTTTTTGACTTCTCTTGTCAAACTCTGTGCAAAAAGTATCATATGGACGTCTACTTCATCAAATTCCTGCAAATAAAAATAATCATTCATCTTATCAACATGTTGTTGCGCATTTAGAGGACCAGTACCATCAAACTAAGGAAGTCTGGTTTGATAGTCTTGAGGCATGGCATGTAAAGGAGCATCCAACACCAAGGGAGCATATCTTGCTACCATGATTGGTGAAAGAGGTTGAACAACAACTTGAAAGATTGGAGGGGAAGTCAACACCAAGGGAGCATATCTCTGTAACAGGCCCTTCTAGGCATTGTTCCACTATTACAACCACTTGATCTAGTTGTGAGACTTTTCCATCAATTTCTTCAAACACCTTGCAGGCTTCATCCTGCACAGGTTGTAGCTTATGTGTGACTTCCATTACCCTACCCTAGAGGGTAGTGATCTATTGGTGTACTGCGTGTTTCTCCTGGGATCTCTTCATTCTTTCTACCGCAGTGAGCAACTTCATCTGCACCTGCATGGAAAATTCTTATTGTTGCACCTCCTGTAACTGCACTTCCAACTTCCTTAGCTCTGTATCCTCGATGAGGCATTCATATGTCTGGGCACTCCTATCACTTAGTTGTTTACATTCTAAGGTGAGGGMTCTTATGCTTGCAACTGTGTTCTTAGCAATCTCCTCCCTTTGGTCATGCACCTCTTGCGGGGTGCTCGGTACTGTTTGGGCCTCCAATTATGTTATTCTAGACTGAAGCTGCTAGATGACATCTGTGATATTCACTACTTGAGCTTCGACCGACTCTTGCTCCTCTTGTGCCAATCCTGGCACAAAGTGACATGCTTTACTTACATCTTCTTTGACTGTGGCCCACTCTACGAGTAGCTGCTCCTTGTCCTTCTGTAGCTAGGATTTTTCCTCCTGAAGCTTTTCCTGAAGCTCTACCTTCTCGCTTTCCTGGGCTGCTATATTGTCCTGTGTTGCTCGTAATTGTGATAAGACTTCATATTTCTCCCTTTTTTAAGGCTTATGTATCCTTCTCCTTCTCTTTTTTCTCTTTCTAGAACTGGGCTTCTGTTGCATCCACAATCCTTCTCAATTAGGTTGGTTCATCCCCCAATTCTGCTGTCTACGACGAGGAAGGTGTAGATGGCGTAGTAGGTATTGCGTGGACCAAGCAAACAACTTGCTTTAATTCTTTCAATTCTCTCTCAATTATTCCATATAGCCCCTCCTGCTTTGCCTTGTATCTCGGCAATATGTCCTTGGAGGCATCCTCCATAGCTCCATGGACTAGATTGATGTCATCACTTGTGAGGGTGTCTTCCTACCGAGGTTTKCTAGCATGCATCTTCTTCCTTGCTGAGGGTTTCTTTGGAGAAACCTTCCTCTTCTGTGGTGTTACTGTCCCAACATGGGGATCTTCAGGTGGTGTATCTTTGCCTCATCCTTGTTCTTATTATCCTTCATCTCCTCCTCCCTTCCCTTATGCTTCATYTTCTCCTCCTCCTCTGGGTGAGCTAGACCCATTATCTTCAGAAGCATTGTCCTCCTCATCGCTCTCTATATCTTGGGATTACTCCTGCTTTTTCTTCTTCTTCGTCCCACTAGACTATCTGACATGCTCAAMCCGTGTAACTATGGGGCTTCCTATGGTGTTGGTGTCGCATAATTCTGCATCCGCAACAGTTACAAGAAATTCCTCTGGCCACTCCTTTGTAATCTGCTCYATATCATCATCTGTCAGCTCATAGTACGACTTTAATTCTTCTTGGTTCTCATATCTATGCATGGTGATGTAGATGAAATGAGGATCAACGTGAAACTTTKCTATTGGTTGATACTTGTGAAGGGTGTGTGGTGTCATGCATGGAAATTATTTGATGGCGACCTTTAACTGCTAATARTATGCACAAAACCATGCATTGGACTTCCACTACTTCATCATTTCATTGGGATACCATAGGGTTGAAAACCGAGCAGCCAACAGCTCCGAGGGTTCGATCTCTGGGAAGGTGGCTCCTTCAAGCATTTTCCAAGCAACAAATGCGATCAAAATGATCAGCCAACTATAATGGAATTCATATCCCAAGTCCTAGGATTCACGGCAATCCTTCTCTAGCTCATTGACGAGGTAGTTCACCCAGTTCATTTGCATGCCCTTCACACACTTTCTTGCGAGGTCCACCATGAACCCGGTGACTTGTGTGGGGTGGTTCTTCCTTACTAGATTTCCAGCTAGGAGTTTGAAAGCAAGGTGCACTGCACCATCTTGTATAGAGGCTACCTTCTAACCTCTCTTTCCTTTCTCTACTTCTCTATAAGCTTCTTTGATGCGTTGCACCAGGGAACAGTCTGAGGCCTTCCCTAGATAAAACTTCTAAGGGTCAGGTCCCTTCACACTTAAGCCTATAATCCAGTGGATCAACACTGGATCCATAGTAATCCTTCTATCGAGCCACAACTATCCATCATGATAGCAAAACAAGAGGATTTTAACACAAGTGTTAACCTCCTGATGTTGGCCAAAATGTGGGAGCTTCATCACATTAAACACGGTGGACTACACCAACCCCTTAATCCATGTTTGTGAGATGAGGTGATTCTTCTTTCCATCTTTCTCCGTGAGATTGAGGTGGGGTGCCAACATGGCATAGTTCTTCCGGTCTCCTAAATTGAAGTCATTGTTCTTTAATAGCGGGATCTGTACTAATTGACTCCTGACTATGCGTATTCCTTTCAGAATGTATGCAGTGAACACGATGTACTCAAAATATTGGAGAATTTTTTCATGGTTAACAACTCCATCCAAAGGTGGAATATAATCAGGTAGGATCGACGAGATTTGCTTCGCATTAGCCAGATCACCGCGGTGCCTACTTCGTTGCTAAGTTATGGGGTTAACACGACCGGAACGATGACTAGTTGAAGTGGAAGCCTGCAGTCCCCTAGTCAACAACACCTAAATACCTTCAGATATTGGTCTCTCATCCATTAGCTACTTAAGGAATTCCTTGACAAGCTTCTCTAATTCACTAGGTTCGCCCGACATTTTAGCTTTTGAACAGATAGGTCGTGGTAGAAAAATAGACAAGCGGGGTAGACAAATGGATAGATGAGGTCTAGTTTGAGATAGCATAGCTCGACACATGAACAATTATATTCTTGGCTCAGTTAATCACAAGTAGCAAAAAGTGGTCCCAGCGCAGCAACCAACGAGTTAAATAAGCGATGCATCGTGACATATCTTCCAATGGCCATGAAGTGCTTCCATCAATGTAAATTTGTTTGTTATGGCATGGTCTCAACATCCAAAAGTGGTCTATCATCCCATAAATGTATTTTCTAACCATTCTTGAGCATCATTCTAACAGTCTGGTCACCTCCAACGGTCATATAACTTTGCCAGGGTGAAGTCCCATTCTACGTGGACCTGATGTTCCAACGAGGCTCAAATCCTGTGAACCTGCCTCCTACGAGGTTCCAGTCTGCGAAGTCTTCCATCTGGTTTCTTTATATTCTTGTAGTTTAGACTTATTTTTATTGAGCTTCCTTGCCTTCTTCCCTGTGATCTGAGTGTCTCTAACTGTTCTAGAATCCTCTTTCCATTCTTATTCTTATCTTCCCCTAGCGTAGTGGCTTTGCATTGTTGAGGTGCCCTCAAAGGGTCTGAAGTTAATATATCTTTTCTTAACACTTCCTGAGTGGGCATACTTCTTTATTGAATATATAGGTTCCTCAAGTCTTATTGCATTCTTTCAACCTTGATAGCTATTTCTCTTGCTTTTAATCCCTCCTACATTGTTACTTTGCTTTGTTGCTTCGACTTATCCTCTCGTTCTTCTATCAGTCGGTCTATTTTCCTAGTTATGAAATCCCCTAATTATTTCTTTTTCTTTTTCTTTTCTGTAGCTTATTCCTCTACTTTCCTTCTGTTATGATCCTTCTCAATCCAATTCTTACCTAACAATATTGGGAAAGGGGTGTTGTCCTCAACAAACCTAATGAATTCAAATTCTTCTTCAGTCGATGTTCCATGAACAATAGTAGGTACATTAGTAACTCTTTCACATAAGGTTATCATCTTTCCCTTAAACAAGCCTATCCTTCCCAATGAAGGTACCATAGTAGGCTTTCCCAAAATTCCCCAAGCTTCTTTTGTCATAATATTCACTTGTGTTTCTTCATCTAAGACACAGTCTATGTCGAAGTTTTCTATTCTTGCACTTATGCATTGTTTTTCTTTCAGGATTTCTGGTAAACTGACATCTTTGTAAGCATCCATCGTTTCTTTCAACTGTAATAACATAGTTTGAATTTCCTTTGACCCTTTTTCTCTATGAATTTCTAACATGCCCTTAGTCTCTTGACATTTTTCATAGTTTTCTTGTCTTATGTTCATCCTTTCAACTTTAGCAATAATCCTTGTACAATCCTCAACCTCATGACCAACAATCTTACAACAAAGACAAATAGGGCATACCTCAGGACATTCCTTAGCAATATGTCCCGGCCTTCTGCAATTATAATGCAATGCCAATCCTTTTCTTCTTTTAAATGTTCCCCAACCTTTTCTATACTGCGCACTTCCCCTAGGATCATAGTGTTGGACCTGCAATCTGCAAAAAATCTTTCTAGGTTCCTGCATCCACTTTGATGGGTGTTCTATATGCACTAAATCCCTCAATTAAATTGTCAACCCGAGGTAAGTAAACTTAGAGTTGTAGCACTATATGTGCCAAGGCATAAAAGATAGAGGAAATATAATCTAACTACAACAAAATTGATAACCAAACTAGATCCAGGAAAGCTTGACTAAAACTGAGAATTAAATGAACAAAACTCGCAACTATTAATCCATCGAAACTTTGCCAAAGAGATTTTGTACTCTGTGTTAAATTAATACTATGTTCTAGCTACTCTGTTTTAGCCTACATAAATTCACTTTAACATTTAACACACAACAAGGTTAGAATCTTGCAAGCTATTTACTAACAATTAAAATACACAGTATATTAACAACTATCTCCTACAAGCAACGTGCAAAAAGGAAATTTAAACAATTAAATGATAAAAACACATATAACGGGAAATGAAGGAAATGATAATTGCACAACTGAAATATACAAGCTATCTATCTAAGTATTCATCTAGACCACTGGTGGCCCCCCCCAGCAGGTCGTGGCTACTCCTCGACAACAAATCATGAGCTAAATCAACACGGTTTTGGCATTCAATTAAAAAACACAGTCTAGCACAAGTTTGTGGAAATGTATGAGTTACACAAAAAAATGATTCTAACAATTCTTAACTACGGGCCTGACCACTACTGTGGTATTTATAATGATTACAATTTGAGAGGTCGACCACTGGAAGGGTCGACCTCCTCTAAAAATGGTAAATTCCATTAAATACGCTATAACTTCCTTTGGCTTCTAGAAACTAAACGAGCCACTCAACGATCAACATAGCTGCTTAATCCGAGATGTCCAAAGCTTAATAGTTGGAGCCCATGAGGGTGAACAAAACCCATGTCGTTGATTCGCCCAACACAAGCTACCAATATAACAATTGCCAACTCGCCCACTCTCTAAGTGTTGGACGCAGTGTCGGATGAAGTACTGGATCGGGTGTTGGATGGAGTGTTGAATGAGCTACTGGATGGAAAAACGCATTGTGAATTTTCCTTGTGACACACAGATCACACATTAGCTTCTCATAATCATTAAATCAAACTGAATTAAACTCAAAAAACCATCACCAAACATTAATTGCACATACCTGGTATAAAGTTATGACGAATCGATATAAAATCCTTCAAAACTTCTTCAAAATGGTTAAATACACATATAATACCAGTACAAAAAGGATTCAATCATCATCATAAAACAACTAAATCAAGAGTCGAACATTAACCCCACACCTAAGATTTTGAAGATTTTGCAGGTCCCACTGCAAACAAAAATGAATTGCCTAATATGACTAGACTTGTTGAGCAGGGGATGGATTAGATTAAGAAGTTTCTTTCCTTGCAGACTTTGTCTTGGCCCTCTTGCGGTATTTCAATTATGGATGGAGGCTACGATTGTCATTGGTCATTTGGTCAACCAATATTTGGAGGGAATTCACCTTTCCTTGTAGTATTGCATTGTCATGGTGGATATGTCTATCCATGGTCTTCCTCTATTCCAATTGTTGCAGGAGCTAAATATTTTCCTATTGTAATTTTTCAATGGCTGGAGTATGATCAGATATTTGAGAGGAGGGATTGGATCCCTTGAAGGATGTAGAGAGTCTATCATTTTTGGTATCTGGTGTAGGCATCTGTGAGGTAGGAGTAACGGGGGGTTTATGAGGGGAAATGGGTTCAAAATTTGTCTCTATATCAGGCTCCAATTATTTTGCAGACACTTCCCTAAGTATTTTATGGGGGATTTCAAGATTGAAAGATACTTGGATAGGATCTGAAGTGCTTGGGGGTTTTTCATAAGGCTTCCCTCTTTTATTTCAAGCACTTTTTCAAAAATATCCTCTCTTGAATTGATTAGCTCCTCTCCTATTTGTGGGGAATATAGGGAAATCTTGTTGAATTGTCTCTTGTAACTTTTTGGGTGCAGGATCAATAGATGTTGAGGGCATTGGAGAGTTATCAATAGGCTTCTTAGTCTTCTTGCCCGATGAGGCTGCAGGGGTATCAATAAGTTTCTTGGTCTTTTGTTCCAATAGAGGGATAGCTTGAGTAAGAGATTTTGAAATCTTCAAAGGATGGGGTTTGGATGGAGTAATAGTCCCTAGATCAAGTGTCTTCTTGCTGGTATTGATTGTAAGATGGGGGTTTGAAAGTTGATAAATGAACTCATCCCATGTCTTCCCCTGTTTTTCCAATTCAGCTATGACAAGTAATTTGATGAGGTCATGGTGGAATAGGATGTTATGAGGATTGGCCACATTCTTTCATACTTGGGAAGACATCTTCTCAAGACTCTTCAAGAAGTAAAAAGGGAAATTCAATGTCTTATTGAATTGGAAATGAACTAATAATCGAAAATGGTAGGATTTAAAAATAAAATATCTACCTTCACAAGTAATCATTCTGGTGATGATTATTAGAGGGTTAATTAGCTCCTCTTTAATCCACTCCTTGGAGTATCCCTTAGCTATAGAGACATTCTGAAACTCAGGTTTGAAGACCCTGTTGTAGCTTGCCCCTAGAAACTGGTGGTGTTTGAACCAATGATCTCCAACCCTTGGAAGCTTTGTGGCTGAGGAAATTTATTCCTCAGAGACCAAGAAGGTCAGAGATCCCAGGCGTGCCATCCTTCCATCGAATCCAAGGGTGAATTGCAAAGAAAATCCATCATCATGGTCCTGCAGATGGGCCAAGAATGATCCCCACCCTATGCAAAGGAAGACCTCCCTACACTGTGCGAACTCAGGTATATCAAAGAGGTCGACATAGGAGGACGACTCATATCGTTTGTGCATGGTGACAGTGTGGAGGATGAACAAAGAGTGAAATTGGACAGAGGATGAGTGAAATCAGGAAAAGGGCGAGCAAAATTGAGAAGAGGATGAGAGCAATTAGGAAGAGGATGAGAACAATGCATGAATGAGATAACGATTTAAGTTATCCCTCCAATTTTGAATGTGCCCAAGGTGGAAATAGTTGAATTCGTTGATGAATTCATCACACACGGTTTTCCATGTGTGAGTGTGAGTGCACCGATTTTGAATTCGAAGAGTATATTTTGGAGGCAATCATAATGATGAAGGAGTTAGATCAATGTACAAGTATTTGAATTGGACATTTGATCATGAAAATGTTTAAAAATCGTATCATTTAACTCTCAATTTCCATTTAACTAACTCATCATACAGCTGAATAACCAAATAAATTCAAATGATTCCTGGTTACCTGAAATCCTGGTCATTTATCGTGTGTATGCACCTCGTCTGATCCTTCATATGGCGCATCATCCAATCGTCCATATGGCATCCCATATGGTATTTCAAATGACACTCCATATGACATTCCATATGGTACTCATGTGCGAAATGAAATGTGTTCATCCTGTAATGGATGTTTTATCCATAACACTCAGTGTTAAAACACTTTTGACARTCATAGTGAACAGGAGCAGAGACATGATACAATTGTTCCATTATTACTTGTTTTTCCATCGTGCTCACACAATTTGTTCCTCTATCTTGCATATTATAAGGCGTGTAATCACAAATATGTAATGAACAGACTGTAAAGAAAAACYAGTTAAGTGGTATGTCAAATAAATGTACATAAGTTTATAACACACAGGGAATATTTTAGCATTTCAAAATAAAATAACTGTTGATATAATAGCCTGTATCATGAAAACAATATACATAAATTTTTACAAAGATTCCACTTCTTCTTCTCATGGATTATAGATATGCAGTGTTGTCATTTTTCAACTCATGAAACCCCTTCCCCACTCCTAAGTATTGTGACACCTCATAATAAAAAATATAGGAAACTAGTCAATTCTCCCAATAGCCGAAGATTTACATCTTGTTAAGTGTAGAGATAAATTTCACATATTGGTCTGACGAGATGGTTAAAATATGGCCCCACCTATAGGATAGAATATCCTATGTATAGCTAAGAAGAGGTAGGCGAGAGAGTTTCGAGATAGTCTCTCCGACTCTCAAAGTTAGTTTCCAATGGGAAATTTATGGAGTTCATTAACCTTATCTTAACCATACATACTTCATGTCAGCTTTGTCTACAATTAATTTCGTACATCAGGACAAGTTTAAGATTTAGGATTTTTTTTTTTTTCAGATTAGCATCCTCACTAAGTAGAATGCCCCGCTACCAACAAACATGTTTAGTACTCCAACGGGTTTTCCTAGTCATACCACATGCCGGTACCCACTGCCCGCAGACCTACTCAGTATTCCAGTGGGTTAGCCTCTTACACCCTCAGAGACTGGCCCTCCATCTTTTAATATTTTAATATAATATTTCTTTGTGCAAGAAGATGGGGGGACAAGTTTGAAACAACTTTTTTCTCTTTCCTCTTTTTTAGATTGGGATGGTATTTATGTTAGAGGATGACTTTCCTTTATATATTCCTTATAGATTGTCCTGATGTAAGGGGTACTTAAGCAGACGTGGCCTATCTAAATATATGATATAATCAATCATTTTTAGTGTGTAGTGGATGGTACCATTGGGAAAGAACATAAAGGTTTCTTTAGGCTCAACTCACTTTTTTTTTTATTTTTTAAAGTTATTGTGATGTTCCCATGGCTAACCACTAATCAGGCCTCCTTGTTACTCTTTAATAAAGATACTTTACTCACTTACTCAGGATTCTTGGGAAAACTGTATGAGTAACCTCTAAGTTTGATGGTTACAGTATCACTTCCTTATATCTAGTGGTGAAGGTTTAAGAGCAACTGTTATTAAATATTCCTTGAAAAAAAGAGGATGGAAATCTTTGCAAAAATGTGGCTAATTACAACAAGTCATTATTCAATTGATTCTTAGAATACAACAAGGTTCAAATATAGCAATATTTTGAAGAAAAATCCTTCCTTTATATCTCCTTAAAACAGTCTACTCCTAGTGAAATAAATACCTACAGAAATCTCTAGAATTGTCTATCAACAAAATTCAAAATTATTTACATATGTACAGTTGAAAATTCAGAAAAACATTCAAGAACAAGGGGGGAATTCCCCATCTACTAAGGCCAATGCCTTGTCAATTGACATGACCTGTAGAAAATATTCTTTGGAAATGGGCATGTGATAAAGTTTGAGTCAGTGTCCATTTACAACAAAGGAGACTTGTCCATCGTCAATTGTTTTTATTTTCACAACCCCATTTTCATACACAATCACTACCGCGTAAGGACCCAAAAACTGAGTGGTAAGTTTTTCTTTGAAAGTTTTAAATCAAGAGTCAAACAACAAAGCCCAATCACCAGGTTGGAAGTATTTCTTCTTAATAAACCTGTAATGCCACTTGCTCCTCTGGTTTTGGACTAATATTGTTCGTTGGATAACATCTTGCCTGATCTCATCCAACTCATTTAATTGTAGGGCTTATTGTTTGTGAGCCTCATCTAAGTTTGATCTCAATTATGCGGCAATACAGAAGGTCCTTACTTGGAATTCTGTTGGTAGAAGTACTTGTTTCCCATACACTAGCTCATAAGGAGTATGCTCAATGGTGTTTCTCCAGGTGGTTTAATATGCCCACAAAGCCTCTAGAAGCCTATCAGCCCAATCCCAATGATGCAATTGAGCAGTCTTGGCAAAGATAACTTCCAGAACTTTGTTTGTGGACTCTACCTGACTATTATCTTGTGGGTGGTATGGAGAAGACTTGCAGTGCTTAATCCCATATTTCTCCGTTAGTTCTCTCATAAGATTGGAAGTGAATTGAGTGCCTTGGTCTGTAAAAATTTCACAAGGCACACCAAAGCGGGTAAATATGTCTTCATAAATGAATTCGAAAACAAATTTTTTTGTAGCCCTAAATAGGGCTTTTGCCTCTACCCACTTGGTGACATAATCTGTACAAACCAAAATATAATTTTTCTTACGAGACATGGGTGAAATTGGTCCTACAAAGTCAAGGGCCCATTTCTCGAAAGGTTCTATCATAACTTGGGCACACAAGGGAATTTCTTTAGTTGACATGGGTCTTCCTATCCTTTGACAACTATTGCAACTCCTCACATACTTGGCAACATCCTTGAAAATGCTAGGCCAATAGTATCCTGAATGTAACACCTTATATGCTTTACATTTGTCAGAAAAATGGCCAGCACATGGTCCATCATGAAAACTTCATAGGATTTATGGTATCTCATCTTCTCAGACACATATACGAATAATCAAGTCTGGACCAGTACGAAAAAGGTCATGACCCACCCAAGAGTGATTGGCACTTTGCGTAATAATTCTTCGCTTTTCATGAGGTGAAAAATGAGATGGTAACTTCCTAGTAGCCAAATTGTTTTCCATATCCGCAAACCATAGGGTATTTACATAGAGGGAAAAAAGGTGCTCATCTGGGAACTATCATCAACGAGAATATCATCATTCTCATTTTTTATGCGTGAAAGAAAATCAGCTCCCAAATTCTCCTTTCTGGGTCGGTCAAGAACGGTGATATTAAACTCTTGTAATAGAAAGATCCACCAAGTCACTCGACCATTAGTAATGGGTTTATTCATGAGAAATCTAATGGCAGAGTGATGTATATGTAAAAATACTTCATAACCTGTTATGTAGTGGAGAAACTTATTGATATCATGAACTACTACCAAGAATTCCTTTTCGGTAACTGTATAGTTTAAATCGGTAGGGGACAAGTTCTTGCTCACAAAATAAATGGCATAGGACTGTTGGTCTTCTTTCTATCCTAATACTCCTCCTATTGCAGTGTCATAGGCATCAATGGATATATGAAATGGGAGATCCCAATTGGGCCCCCTAAGAACTGGTGCCACAGATAAATTAGCTTTCAGAGTTTCAAAGACGGTTTTACACTGCTCGGTCCAAAGAAAATCAACATCCTTTATTAACAATCCAAACATGGGTGCATCAATCTTTGTGAAATTTTCAATAAACCATCGGTAGTATCCGGCATGTCCAAGAAATATTCTCACCTCTTTCTGAGTTCTGGGGGATGTAATTCTGACAATGACCTCAATCTTAGTAGGATCAAATTTAATCCCTTCAGATGAAACATGATGTACTAGAACCACTCCTTCAGTCAACAACATTTTACATTTTTCATGACTTAAAGAAAGGTTCATTTCTTGGCATCTGATAAGGACTTTTTCTAAATTATCTAAGGCTTCCTGGTAAGTATTTCCATATACTATGAATTCATCCATGTATACGGCCACACAATCATGAATAAGATCAACAAATATCCCTAGTACTACTCATTGAAAGTGGTAGGAGAATTATACAATCCAAATGGTAAGACCCTATAGGAATAGGTTCCCCAGGGACAAGTAAAGGTAGTCTTGTCCTGATCCTTGGGTGTTATGAGAATTTGATTATGCCCACTATATCCATCTAAAAAGGAGAAATATTTCTTTCCATATAGGGTATCCAAAACTTGGTCAATGAAAGGAAGGGGAAAATAATCCTTCAGAGTGGCCTGATTTCCCAGTTACTTTCTTTGGAGCCACTACAAGCGGGGATACCCATTTACTATCAGAGATGGGATAAATGAATCTAAAATTTAATAACTTTTGGATATCCTCTTTTACTATATCTTTGAGTGATGGGTTCATCATTCTTCGAGGTTTTCTAACAGGTGTTACATCCCCCTGGGTATATATGTGATGAATACATGTGCCAAGGTGTATACCCTTCATGTCAGTGTATTCCCAGGTGAATGCCCCTGATTTTTGTTTAAGGATACTTACTAACTGCTTTTCTTGGTCTTCATCTAGTCCAGAGTTTATATGTAGAAATTTCTCTGGACTAATCTCATAGGACATGGTATAAGATGTGGCAGACTCGTCTATCTCGAAGATGAAATATGTCAAAGAAAAAATCGATGGTTCCAATTGTTCCTGAAATTATTCCCCAAACATGTACTCAAATTGAGGAAAAGATTGTGGAAAATCAACACATGTGATAGAAAATATAAACTGGTTTAGCACATTTTCCATTGTGTGCTCCTGAAGTGCCCAGGAATTATCACTTGGCAACACGGGTTCTTCCCAGTCCTCATTCTTGTATGGACATTCAAGCCACCATATATTCTCCATAATAGGTTGAGCTGGTGGATATATGGTTAGCTTCTGGATAGAGACTCCATTTGAGATGGTCATTTCTCACTCTCTACAACCAATAAATGCATTGGATGTGGCTAACCAAGGTATTACCAAAATAACGGGATGGACTTTGGTAGGATCCTTTGAGTGTGTGACAAGAAAGTCTATTAGGTACTCCCAAGAGGCTAAAGTAACTATGATATCATCCAAAATTCCTTCGGGTATAACCCTGGTCTTATTTGCTAATTCCAAAATGGTTGGGGTAGGTCTAAGAAGAGATTTTAACTGTAATTCCTCCAAGGTAGTAATGGTCATAACATTGATGGTTGATCCTAGTTATATGAGAGTGTTCCCAATGGAAACCTCATTAATGGTTATGGTTACTACGAGGTTTCTTGGGTTCCCATATTTTTCTACCTTAGGCTACTCTAATATGTACTCAGAAAGTTCTCCTATCAAATGTATTGTTGGAGGATCCTTCTGCTTCCTTCCTGGCTTCTTAATACACAATTATTTGAACACCTTACTGTATATTGGAATATCCTTAATGGATTGTAGCAAAGGAATCCTGACACAAATATTCTTCAATTCGTTCAAGATGTCAAATTCCGTCCGGGTGGTATGTTTCTTGATTACTAATATTTCTGGATAAGGAGGGGCCTTTGTAATTTGTGAAGGTTCATTTTGGGGAATATTGGGTTCTTGGTCCTTAGGAATAATAACATATTCCCACCTAGTGTCATACGTGGGTTGTTTGGGGGGTTCCTCTTCTTCTTCTTCCTGGATGACTACTGAAGGCCTTTGCCTGTCTAGAACTTTTCCCAACCCTAGCTAAATCTTCTGCAATGGAACATGAGAAATAATATATGTCAGGAAAGCATGCATCTCAACATTGTGAAGAGGTTGAGTGGGATTATTATTTGGATTGGGCACTGGTTGTTCTAGTAATAATGTTGGTATTGGGGATCTTTCATTCTGATATTGTTGTAGTTGTTGAGGAATAGGAGGTAAAGGTGGCGGAACAAAACCTGGTAGAAGCTGCGGGATGTTCAGTGGAAACTGAGGGTAAGGATGGTTGGGCATAGGGATAGGTGGAGCTTGAGGTTTCCCTTGGTTATTCCCTCCTCTCCATCCTTGAAGCCAAGGATGGTGGTACTGTGTAGACCAATTTTTCCAACTCGGTGAGTTCCACTGTTGTGGTTGTTGATAATAGGGTGGAACTTGAGGTTGTAGATCTAGGTATGTAGGTTGATTTCGATGCTACCATGGACTCCTAGTTGCAAATAGGACTCCCCAGGATCCCCACTTCTATATATGGATAATAAACCGGGAAATGATGGACATTTTTTAGTTGAGTGGTCCTCCGTGTAGAAGCCACAGACTGAAATGTTATCTAATGGGCATTCCCTTGAGGAATGCTTCCTCTTGCATCTTTGGAAAAATATGTTCATTGTTGCATTTTCCTCCTCCTGTTTCTTTTTAATCTTTAGGGTGTCCAAATGGGAACCTATTGTGCTTAAGATATATGTCTTGAAGTTCTCTAAGAGGTTCCCTATCTCTACTCTTATGATACCACTTGAACTAACTAGTTTTAAGTTTCTACTATAAGGATCTCGAACATTCTTCCCTGCTTTAGCTCTACTCCTCGAGTAATTCTTACACATTTCACATATTTCGAAAAATGGTTTATGGGAGATGTCACCCGATTCCATCAGGTTAAGTATATCTAAGTATTCTTATGAAATCACCTTAAGTAAAAGATCCCTAACTGCATAATTTGTAAGGTCATAGTATTTTGATTTCTATGAGATATTAGCAAACCGTTCCATATAATCCTCGAGATTCTCATCCTCTAACTGTTGGATTTTGAAAATATCATTACGAGAATCCTTGGATTTGCAGTAATCTTGGTACTTCTTAAGGAATATATCTTTCATGGCTTCCCAAGATCTAATACTAGACTCTCCCAACCCCATGAACCATCATAGTGCAGAGTCCTTGAGGGTGGCAGGAAAGAGTTTTAGTTTCTGGGCATCTTGTAAGTAGTTTTAGCTCCTACACAAGATGTCGAACTCTAATAGGAAGGTATACAGGTCTTCACTTCTTTTTCCATAAAAAGTGGGTAGTGATGAGAGGGGAATATTTTTCATATTGGCATTCTATGTGGTGTCCAAAATTGGAAACCCAAAGGTGGTTTCGGTTTGGTTTCTAGCTTCTTGTCCCTCCTTGTGTCTTACATTGTTGTGATCCTCTTGATCATCTATGTTGGTTTGGTTTCCGAAAAGAGAGTACCTAGATGGTTTTATCCTCGAAGATAAAAAATTACCCAAGGTTCATGTCTAATAAAGGTATCCCTCTGATGGGAAGGTATTATGACTGCTTGGATGTTTGGGACTCTACTCGAGCCGGTTGAGATTATTGGTGCCAAAGTTTCTGTGTCAATTTGGGAAACAATTATGTTGGCTAAAATACCAAAAAAGTATTCACCTATTCAGGATCTATGATATCTACAAAGTTGGGATCTCCTGATGGTTGTAAGAAAACAAAAGTTGTGTTGGTTGGTTCTACAGAAGGCTCGAGTGGTCTTACCTCCTGTCCCACTATTACTGATGCTTCAACTTTTTGTTCTATAGTGATCCATGTTTTAGTCTCTTCAGAGACTGCTTTAGCTCTTTGGGTTGAGTTAGCTCCTGCTTTTCGGTATCGGTTTGTGGAGATCATTAGTGGAATGTTCATTCCCCCAAAAAGGTTGGAAGGAACCTTGGTCAAAAGGCCTGATTTGGTTTTAATGTATCTTCCCTTTGGGTCCCTAGGTATGTTCATGAAAGCAAACAAAAAGAAAAAATACCATTGGGTTTGGGGGAACCTGGTATAACAGATGCACAGGTTCTTACCTCTCATATTAAATTTCCCCTGCCACCAAACTAATGCTAAGGATTAGAAATGATCTATCTCCTAATTATTTCCTACCTTGAGACAACTCCCTGACAATGGCGCCAAAAATGATGGGTGTTCTATATGCACTAAGTCCCTCAATTAAATTGTCAACCCAGGGTAAGTAAACTTAGAGTTGTAGCACAATATGTGCCAAGGTAGAGAAGCTAGAGGAAATATAATCTAACTAAGGAGATGATCTATATGAGGGTTAATCTACTTAAGAAAAGACTATCAATGAGAAAACCCTATCAAGGAACTTGAACTATTACCTTAAGCAACTTTTAAACAATGGATTGATGGATTGTTCCTAAAGAAGAAAATGAAAACCCTACTTTGAACAAGTTAACCTATTCAATTTAATGAGCAAAAGAAAGTCATATATTTAATATATTCAACTTAATAAGCAACAACAACAACAAATTAATATAATCAATCTATTCAAATTAATGAGCAACAACAAGTAATCAAGTAAACAATCAAACAACTAACCTATTAAAACTTATTCAACAAGTAAACTAATCAAAACTACTCAACAGGTAACAAATCAAAACTATTCAGCAAGTAAACTCTATTCTTAAGATCAAACTCATAATTACTTCTAATCTGCAAAAGGAAATCTTAACCTATTTAATTAAAAGCAACATGAGATTATTCAAAGATTAATCAACAACTATTCTTTGTTGGAGCATATCCCTAACTTACATTAGTTTATACCTAACCTAGACTCCTAGATCTTGGTTAATACATTCATTTACACTTTATTTCACCTAATTTGGCCACATAGAGAAGAAGGG
>JASDQU010012712.1:50797-72834 GCA_032191745.1 Picea mariana | reverse complement strand
CTCCCAATGTGGTCTGGACCACATTGGAAGGACTATTCGACAAGCAGGATGCAATGAGAGTGCATCAACTGGAGAATGGACTCATATCCCTAAGTCCAATTCATTTCAGCAACCTGAAAGAATTCTTCACCAAGTTCAAATCCCTCCTCATTGAAATTAATGCATGTGGAGTCACAAAATAGGAAGAATAGCTCATCCTTTCAATTCTCTCAAAATTAGGCCATGAATATTTTATATTTGTGTCGTCTTTTCAAGCATCTAAATTGACTAAGGAAAAAGGGAAAATGCCTCCATTGAATGATTTTATTGCAGCATTAAATCAAGAGAAATCTAAGTTATTCAAAATGGGTGCCATCAAGTGTTCCAAGAACCAAGCACTTGCGGCTACTAATGCTCCAAAGAGCAGTGGAAAAGACAAGAAAAAAGGAACGGGTAAATTTCCTGAATCGAAGAAAGAGAGATTCACACAATCTTCAAAGAACTCTTCTGAGCCTAAGGGTAAGAAGAAGAAGAAGGAAAGAACGCTTTTCAGCTACTGTTCCAAAGGTTTTCATCCCGAATAAAATTGCATGAGGAAGACTATTGATGAGACGGCTAAGCAATTGCAGCAGCACAATCTCACAGTGCTCGAAAATGCAAAGAAGAAAGATGATAACAGAACGGGAGGGAGAGCACGAGATGGTCATTCTTTAATGGCTATAACATCCACTCCATCATCTTGGATCCTTGATTCAGGTGCATCAAACCATATGGATGCATCAAAAGATGAATTTTCCTCCATCGAAGAAAGCACCAGATCCAAATTTTACTTGGGAGATGCCACACCCGCAAAGGTGTGCGGAGAAGGAATTGTTGATCTTGAAGGGGGATGCTTCACAAATGTGCTTCATTTTCCCTCGTTGTCCACAAATCTTCTCTCAATATATCAGATCACTCATTCCAGCTCTGGAAGGAAGGTGAAGTTCACTCCAGACTCCGCAGTGGTTACCGACATTTCCACAGGCTCACAGCTTGCACATGGAATTACAGATCACGGTTCTCATTTGTATTTCTTCTCCCACTATGTTCCTAAATCTATTAGCACTATATTTCTATCACAATCTAATGATATTAACAATTTATGTCATGAAATATTTGTTAAGCCCTAATATTGGCTCATTACCCCTTAATTGGGGCATATTATATTAGTAATGTTATTTTATTTATGTCGGCTTTAGGCCATTAGTTGTAATTATACCTCCTAGTCTCCTATATATACCAAGGAGACATTTTCATTTTGAATCATCTTGTACTTGAACATTTAAGTGGGGTAAAAGGAGGTTGCCCCCTCGAAGAGGCTTATTATCTGAAATTATCTCTTTTTCAAGGCGTTGAGTACTTTTTTTGAGGTTTTTCTATGCTATATTGATATTTGGTTCGTAACAATATTTGTCCATCTAAACTATAAGTACTTGCATCAACTCAGCAAGGAAAACATGGTAGAAGGATTTCCAGCTATTAAATTCACAAGCGGTGTATGTCAAGGATGCATTCTTGGCAAGCATCCAGAGCAAAAGTTTGACAAAGGGAAGGCACAGAGAGCTTCTTGACCTCTTGGGATGATTCACAGTGACATTAAGGGCCCATTCCTATAGCCTTCAATTAGTAAGGCTCGATATGTACTCACCTTCATAGATGATTTATCTCGCTTTACTTGGGTATTTTTTTTTAAATTAAAATCGGAAGTATTTGAATGCCTTATAGAATTTAAAGCGCTTGTTGAGAATGAGTCTGGGTGTAAGATTAAGATACTCCATACTGATAATGGGAGGATTATGTCAACAAATATGTGCAGAAACTTTGTATTGATGCAGGTATACAACTACAACACACAGTGCCATATACACCACAACAGAACGATGTTGCGGAGAGGAAAAATTGGTCCTTAAAAGAGATGGCAAATTGTATGCTACAATCGAAATCATTAGCTCCCAAGCTATGGGATGAAGCTATTAATTGTGTAGCATACATTCAGAACTGAGTTCCTCATAAATCACTCAAAGGCACCACTCCTTTTGAATGTTGGACCGGTAAGAAACCGAAAGTGTCGCACTTTCGTATTTTTGGTTCACGAGCATGGGCTCACATTCCGACAGATAAGAGGAAGGATTTGGAGCCTCAAAGTGTTGAATGAATATTTGTTGGATATCCTAAAGGTGTCAAAGTATATATATTTCTGGACTCTCACACTGAAAAGTTCATTCTAGCTCAAAGTGTGAAGTTTGAAGAAGAATCATTGCATGATTTTTCAGAAGACCATGTCGAGGAACCGCTTGTTGTCACTGATGAGGAGGAGTCAGAAACTTCTTCGAGCACTTCAGAACAACCATCAAAGCAGGATTTTAGGTCTGATATAGAGGATGAAGAGCAGGTCATGGGAGCTCCAACTCAATTTCCAACTTGGGCAAAGAAAACCCTGCAAGATGTGGGTGAACTAGTCGGTGATCCTGCGGATACAAGAAGGACTAGATCACAGTTTTTTGGGGCTCCTCAAGCCCTGGATGCCAAAGAACCTTTGATGCCAATAAATTGATATATTTCACTTGGTTCAGATCCAAATTCACACTCTAAGTCTATTGGAAACCCACTCTGGGAGGCTGACATGGATGAAGAGTACTCTGCTCTTATGGACAACAACACATGGGACTTGGTTCCACTTCCGAAAGGAAGAAAGCTTGTTCGATGCCGATGAATATATCGAACAAAGATTGTTGAAGATGGTGATATCAACAAGTACAAATCTTGACTCATTGCAAAAGGATACTCACAGATACATGGCATAGACTACACAGAGACATTTGCACCTGTTGCAAAAATGGACTCCACTCGACTAGTTTTGGCCATTGCCGCTTCTCGCAGATGGGAAGTTCACCACATGGATGTGAAGAGTGAATTTCTTCATGGAGATCTCAAGGAGGATATATATATGGAGCATCCACATGGATACATTCAGAACTCTTCCCTTGTTTGCAGATTAAAGAAATCTTTGTATGGCCTAAAACAGGCTCCCAGAGCTTGGTATGCAAAGATGGATTCTTTCCTGCTTTCCATTGGATTCATTCGATGCAAATCTGATTCGAATGTTTATTTTCTGAAACATGATGATTCGCTTTTTCTGATAGTACTTTATGTAGATGATTTACTGATGACAGGGAACCTTACTTCAACTATTGATTCGGCAAAATCAGCATTGCACGATCGATTTTCTATGACAGATTTGGGACTGTTGCACTACTTTCTTGGTCTTGAACCTTCTCAGTCTACTTCAAGGATAAAGATGGAATAGTCTAAGTATGCATCATATCGACTTGTCCTCTTTCAGATGACAGAATGAAAGCCAGTAGGATCTCCCTTTCTTTCAGGGGTCAAATTTGAGGATGCGGGTACTACACCTTTGGTGGACAGTACACTGTATCGACAGTTGGTTGGGAGTTTGTTGTATCTTACTCACACTTGACCTGATATCTCTTTTGCAGTAGGAGTTTGTTCCAGATATATGCAAGAGCCTCATGAGCTTCACTGGAAAGTTGCAAAGAGAATCCTTAGATATGTGAAAGGTACTCCCAGTTTTGGTATCTTTTATGCTACAGATTGCCCACTTTCACTGATTAGGTACACAGATTCTGATTGGGCTGGCGATGGTATAGACCGCAAGTCCACCTCTAGTTGTGTTTTCAGCTTTGGTTCAAGGCCATTCTTTTGGTCTAGCAAGAAGCAATCCATGATTGCTTTATCTATAGTAGAGGCAGAGTATAGAGGTGCAGTGAATGCAGCTACATAGGTTGTTTGGTTGTAGGGGCTTCTCTCTGAGTTTGGTATTCAGTATCCACTTTCGACTGTCATATTTTGTGATAATCAGAGGTCCATTCAGATGTCGATTGATCCCATTCAGAGGCAGAGGACCAAGCACATCAATATTCACATGCATTACATTTTCGAGTTGATCCGTGACAGAGTCATTTCATTGCAGTACTACCCCACAGAGCAGCAGGTTGTAGACATCTTCACCAAGTCATTCACTGAAAAGAAATTTTCAGAACTGAGAGCTATGCTTGGAGTGGTGGAGACAACTGAGTAAGTCACTTTTGGCCACTCAACATTTTTTTTTTTCCTCTTTTTTGGTGGGGGGGTTTTCCCATGAGTTTTTCCCTCTTTCCTCTTTTCATGAGGAGTTTTTTTATGTAATGAGTACCTAAAATGGCCAAGTTGTCGGGACTCATTTTTTTTTTTGTCATTATAGTTAGGCTTAAGGGGGGGTGTTGGAGCATGTCCCTAACTTACATTAGTTTATACCTAGCCTAGACTCCTAGATCTTGGTTAATACATTCATTTACACTTTATTTCACCTAATTTTGCCACATAGAGAAGAAGGGCACCTCATCCCTAGATTTTAGGGAAAACTGCTAATTTTAGATCAAGACTCAACTCCTGGTTCTTGATTTTCTTGATTTTTCTTGATTTTTCTTGATTTTCTCGATTTATTCTTGATTTTATTGATTTATTCATGATTTATTCCAACTCCCCCATGAAAAAACTCATCTATTATTAGGGAATGTGCACCTCCTCTTTGAGTGAGATATTTATTCCTTAATTAATGATTTTTGTCGTTACTATTATTAGCAACTACTATTTCGGGTCAGTTAAGTGAGTTGGAACTGCTTCTCTTGCCAGTTAAGTGAGCTTAAGTGAGATAATGTGCATCACTTAACTCTTGTGGACATTAATGAGTGTGTGACATTTATCTTTAGTGGTCTAGGTCGAACTATGTGGTCTCCCTTAGCTTATGACACCTATTTTAGCTATTTCTAGCTTTTTTTGACTAGAATTTCTATGTTGGAAATTCTATATATTCACTTCATCTCTTATTTTTGAGGATGGTTGCTCATGTATATTCATTTTTTATTAATATAATTCTCTGATATATATGGAGCAAAAAAATTCTCTCATCTCTTGAATATCAGCAAATTGTTTGTGTTCAATTTAACTAGAATTCTAGATCTATCGGGGTTTCTGCAGGAATTCTACATTCTTAATCTACAATAACAAGAAACTTCAAATATGATGATTATGTCTTCAGTGCCTTATGAAATCACGATGGAATCTAATGATTAGTGAACGCTCAAGAGGAATAAATTCAATATTAAATTCTATGGAGAAATGAAAAGTATTAATCAAGCAATCTAACGAGAGCTTAGCCATCATAGAAGAAATATCAGTTATCTTGAAAATCCATGTGATCTCCCAATTTATGCATTAATCATCAATAATAAGAAAACACTATTCTAATTAATTCAAATGCACTCTTATGCTAACTTAAGCAAATTCACACGATTAGAAACTCATAACTAAAAGATTAACTCAAACTCAAACTTCTAATTAAAATTGCAATTTAAATCTAGAACAGAAATTGCATAAATTAAACTAAGCTAATCCTATTATTAAAAAACTTGGATTGCAAATTAAAATGCTTATAAAAACATAATTGAAATTCTACTTCTACCTTAACATACTACAAAAAAAATGATAAGAAAACTATATCCAGGAAAGCATGACTAAAACTAAGAATTAAATGAACAAAACTCATAACTATTAATCCATCGAAACTTTGCCAAAGAGATTCTGTACTCTGTGTTAAATTAACACTTTGTTCTAGTTACTCTTTTTTAGCCTACAAAATTTCACTTTAACATTTAACACACAATAATGTTAGAAGCTTGCAAGCTATTTACTAACAATTAAAAGACACAACATATTAACAACTATCTCCTACAAGCAACCTGTAAAAAGGAAATTTAAACAATTAAATGATAAACAACAAACACATAAGATTTAAAATGATAAAAACACATATAACAGGAAATGAAGGAAATAATAATTGCACAACTGAAATATAGAAGCTATGTTGGCGCGAATTTGATCAGACCAGGGTCCTTCTCAGGTTACCAACAAAAGGTACCGTGTAGTCTAGAGCGTTAGCATTTTCATCTCCTCTAAAGAGAAGAAGTCTCGCCCGAAGCGCTGCTGAGACAGAAAGATAGGAAGGGTAGGGGAAATAGTAAAGAGAATCCATAGATAGTTCAGAACTCATTCTTATTCTTGCGCAAGAGGCAATATCAGATATGAAACATCTAACCACAAGAATTGAACCTACTTACGTTATGAACAACGATTAACCATAGAACCATCAAACAAAAATCATAAACCATAAAGGAACAATGTAATGCATAAGTAAACATAAAAAGACACATCATATGTTGAAACTTTGGTTCTCCTTCATATTAGCTTCCTGATCTTTCCTTCATTATAGACTCAGAGTTTCATAGATAGGTTCGGTACAGACTCTGGTTTGTCTCTTCTCGACTTACAACACGTTTCAACAACTAATCCCAAAACCTTGGGCGACTCTGATCGACATGACTCAACCCAACTCTAATCCAACCAATGAACTGAACCGAACAACAAAAACAACACCCACCAAACCCTTTTACAATTATATTCATCCCTATATATAGCTGGGTTGTGTCTTCCTTCTCAGCTTGCCTGATTTCTTGTTCTGTTGTAACTGTTTGTTGCTTAGCTGGAGTTGCACTGACTTCCGCAATTGTTTTCCATTGCTCTGTCTCCCAGCCTCTGATGAAGTTTGTGTAACTCATGCTTAGTCAAAACTTGCACAGTTTCTTCCCAAAAATGAAGGGCCCAACAGGCTCTGACCACAATCCTTGACTCGTCCTCGAGTTAAGCGTTTGGTTCCTTCACATCCTCCAGGAGAAACTGTTAATTTCCCTTGTCTGGATTTTCTTCTTCTTTGAGCTCTTCTGTTTGTTCATTTTCTTCCTTTGCCTCCTCAAACGAAGGGCCCAATTTTGGTACCAATGCTAAATCTTGGTGTTTTACTTCGTGAAAGCTTTCAACTTTGTCCTGCCACTTTCGAGCGAGGAGTGATGCTTCTGCAAGGAATTGTTGGGTCATTTCTTTGTTGTATTCCTTTGGCTTGGCCGCAACCAACGAGTTCCACTCAGAGTCTGTTGTTGCATCAACCTGATGCATTTGTATGTAGGCTATCTGGATTATCGGTCAGAAACTACGTAGCTCTTTCATGGCTACAGACTGTGCCTCATAGAGTGTATTTAGTTCTGTCGGCCTACTGAATTTGGTCGAACTTCTGTTGTTGCTCCATAGGGTCCATTGTGACCGCAAATTCCTCGTTCAGCACTTGAATTTTTTGTATGACCACCTTTAAAACCTGATTTCGTCGAGTGATGATGCCCATCCAGTCATTGACTTCTCTAGAGATTTTAGTGCAGTCCACGATGTGTTTATGCAGTGTTGCTCTAGCGTTGTTTCCTTGCAATATTATCTTCTGCATTTGATCTTGGAGCTGTTGGGGTTGTTCTTCTACTTCTTGTTGGACTTGTTGTAGCTTCACCTATATATTCTTGGTGTGGGTAGTGAGTTGTGTCCATGCTTATTGTAACAACTTGATCTGTTCCTCTGGTTCGCTTGCCTCACTGGCTTTGAGTAGATCGGGTGCAACCTTTCGAATCTCTGGCCAGGCTTCTGCAAGTTTTTTTTGCACTTTTTCCAGTTTGTGTTGGACTTTGATTCTATCATGTTCTTCCTGAATTTGACATTCTTGCACAACAAGATTTTCTTTCCTAGAAATTTCAGTTGATCTCTCGGCTTCCTGGAGCCTTTTCTCTAGTTGGTTTGTGGATGCTCTTATTAGTCCAAACAACTGTGACGTTGGCCACTGTACCAGGTATGTAGATGATGGAGATGCATCACTGGGTTCTTGCGCCTGTAGAGGGAGTCTACTTGTCATTGAGTGGTCCGAACAGGTTTCTACCTCATCCTCTGTTGGTGGTGCGGGTGCGATTCTCAACCTAATCTCTATTGGCAAATGCGTCAGAACCTCGGTTCTGGTTATGCAAAGTTGCATCAATTCTGCACATTATTGGGGGTTCTGGAGGACTTTATCCATTTACACTAGCATGGCTATTGTATCCAGCTTCGTTGTTGAGTCTGACTCATTGTGCACATCTGGTATCTCTGTATCTTCCGGTATTTCTGCATCATGCATCGTGATTTATTGGGCATTCTCACCCTTGGGTGGTGAGGTGATTTGATGGTTACAATTGGGTTCTGACTCTTCTCTACTTTAGGAAGCTTCCTCCCATGCTGAAGACTCAGGTTGTTGTTCCTGGGTGTTCAGATTCAGAACATCCTGCATCATGCTCTTCCTTGTGGTTTAGGGGTCGGGGTCGGGAAGTTCTGATCTGGGCTTGGGGGATTCTCTGGTTGTCCATGGGGGTTGTTGTTCCTTTGTCTCTAGGTGGTCGAGTTGCATCGGCTCTGAAGGTGTGGTATGATGTTGAATGGCGGTGAGGAGGTTTGGTAATTGGAGTGGTGGTGGAGGGTGCTAAAAAATGATTATGGATGGAAATGTTTTAGGGTCTGGGTCATCTTGAATGTCAATGATAGTGGTGGCTTTGGTCATGGTGTAGGTTTGGGGAGAAGAAGATGCAAGGGGTTGTGGGTTCATGGGTTTGTTTGGTGAGACCCTCGTTCTAGGCCTCTTCACCATCGGTTTGATGCCAAGCATAGCACCCAGGATCTAGTTGACCTGTGCACCTGACAACACAACATCATTCGATAGTTGTCAAGGGGGAGGCATTTTCCTCCAATCCAGCTGTAGTGTTTCTTCTTCCTCCTCTGACTCTGTTTTTGTCAAAGCATCTAGCTTCTTCAGAACGAGGCCTGAGCTTGGTCCCTCTCCTGCTTCCTTGTCTTTTTTCTTGAGTAGATCGACAGGCAAGATGTAGTGCATTCTTGATTTACATTGGCCTCGTTTGACTCCTGGCCATGACATGACTTCTTTATCGAAGGCTTCCTCATCCAAATAGAATGTTAGAATCTTTGTGTGGAAATGTTCCCTACTGGCATGCCTTGGCCAGACAAATGTGTTGTGTTGGTCCATGCTGAATAAAATATTCTTCATGTTATTATTGAGGATCTCCTGCAGGATGCACGACCTCTGTGTTGTGTCTATCATAGCATTATACCATTTGGAAAATGTTGTGTTGTTGAGTGTTGTGTTCTACGAGTCTGGTCTGGACTTCCATGGCTTGAACATCTTCGCCAGACGCCCTTTATCTAGTATTTTTGGTTGTCTACCCACAGGTGACTTCCATTTGAGCATTGTGAATGCCACAAGCAGGTATCCATAGGTAAAGATGCCTCCCTTATCATGTGCCTTCTCGCAAGCTACTAGTAGTTCCTCCAGCAAGAAACTACACCAATTGAACACTTCTCCCTGTGTGCATAAGTCGGTGACTGATAGCGCATCTAAAGTGCATTCTCTCTTATAATAAGACCGCATAACCTTGCTGGCTATGACGTAGCAACCAGTCTAAGTTGTTTTAGGCATTATTGGTTCAATGACTATTGTGCATTCTCCTTTCTTTGTGTTAAACTTCTCGTACATGCTAAGCTCACCTTTCTTCTTCCCATGCTTGTCGGGGCCCTAAAATCCCTTCGACACATCCTCTCCTTTGAAGGATATTCCAGTAAGTTGTTGGATATATTTTGCATGGATTGGATACTACTTATCCAGCCATAGACTTCTGTCATGCACTCTGCTTATCAGAAATTTTGTGTAGCGCACAATTTCGTCGATGGTGCCAAAGACTGGTAAGTCTCTCAGGTTCATGATGGTGGAGTTAAATAGGTTGATGAACTCCTTTTTCGGTATAAAGTGCATATCTTTGGTTCCATCCAGGGCTAACCCCCAAAAGATGTCTGGGTACATTTGTGGGAACAAGGCTGAATCCGTGAGGTCAAGGTCAAGTAGCTTAACGTGCTCTACCTTCCCTTTAAGTTCACCTATAATCTCAACCCGAGGGTCGCAGAGCTCATTTGGTACTACTTCTTTAGTCATGGTGCTCTGACTTGCTATGGATCTCAGCATTAGCCCTTCTGTGATAGTTAAAAACTAGGGCTACATTTACAGTTTTGGCAGTGATCCTAATTGGTTTGCACGCCTAAGTTCGGAAATGGCTATGCTCATTTTAGAAACAATACATTCTCGGTTGAGTTCTGAGAGTCTTGTGTCTGGATTAACGGGTTAGTTTTAGCAATAAATGCTCCTCATCATGACCGTATAGATGCACCAGGGTGTGAGTTGTTCGACGAGACGGTTTGATCAAGGTAAATCCTATTGGGTGATCTTGGTATTTACTCATTTGAGTGGAATAGGGACGTGGCCGAATTGAGACCTTTCTATTTGTCGGGTGGGTGTCCCGATGAAAACTTCGATGGCATATTGGAATAATGCAGCTTTATGGATTAACGGGGGATATTTGAGGTACCGGAATGGCAATAAAGGGTGTGATTATACTAGGTTTACATTGCCTTTAACTCATATTGGATTGGGATTCATGGTTCCTCCGACCACAAAGGTTGTCCCCATCATTTTTAATGACTGTCATTAATGGACTTTCTCATGCTTCAGGTTTTGTATTGTTGAGTCGTCATATATGTATCAATCAACACTTAAACAAAACAAATGAACTATGTGTTATGGCGCATCACTGTGCACATGGACATTATTAACCGAATTTACAAAATTTCAGAAAGAAAATGAAACTCAAATATAGCTATTGTACAAGCTCCGTCAGACTAGAGAGATTGTCCTTCTTCTCAGTTTTGAGATAGGTAGGGCTTCAGGTGAGTGCCATTAACCCATCCTGGTCATAGCGCACCATCCAATTGTGCAAGTTGGACTGCTCCTAATGGTCAGATCTCTGCAACTAGGAAGGGTCCCAACCAGTGCATATGTAGTTTTCGAGGATGCTTCTAGTATCGGTTTTCATAGAGTAACACCTTGTCCCCTTGTGTAAATACCTTGGTCTTAATGTGTTGTTCGTGCCAAAATTTTTGTCTTTCCTTTTCAACAGACTGATGGAAGTCTGCTAGAAATCTGGTTTCTTCGAGTTCTTGTAGCTCCGCAAGTCTCTGTGCCACTGATTCTTTGTTTGTCATACGTGTGGCTTGTGAAATATACAGACTTGGAGTGATGAACTCTATAGGCACCACTACCTATTTTTCATAAACAAGCTGGAACAGTGTGTATCTATGGAGTTTCTTCATGGTTGACCTGTAGGCCCATAGTACCGATGGAACTCTATCATCCCAGTCCTCTCAGTTTGCGCAACAAACCTTTGTTAGTCCCTTTTCCAGGATTTTGTTAAAGGCTTCGACTATTTTGTTGGCCTATGGGTGGTATGGACTTCTCTTGTGAAGTTGAAGCATAAACTTTGTTGTAAGTGTTGCTATAGTGTTTCTAATGAAATGAGTTCCCTGATTGTTGGTTAGGCTCCTGGGACATCCGAAGTGAGTAATGATATTTTTGAAAATGAACCTGGTAGCAGTATCCGTCAAATAGTCTCGTACTACTACTTCTTCTTCCCAATGAGTAAGGTAGTCCGTTGCGGTAATTATGTACCTTGCCTTCGAATATTTAGTTGTAGGTTTGATTGTCCCAATGAAGTCAACTTCCCATTTCTCAAATGCCTGTAGCGCTCTAACAGGTTGTAATGGAAGTTCATCTCGGTGTGACGGTTTGCCCACTCTTTGAAAAACATCACATGATTTGGCGTATGTTTTTTCATCTTTGAAAAGTGTTTCCCACCACAGTCCTACCTATAGAAATTTCTGTGTTGTTGCCTTTCCGCCTACATGTCCTCCTGCAATTCCACTATGGCATTCCCAGACTATATCTTGCCTTTCATGATCTAGGACACATCGTCTGAGGATGTTTTCTAGTCCTAGTTTATACAATTTTCCGACAATCATATGGTAATATGCTTCTTTGACAACCATATGGCGTTTCTGGGTTGTGGAATATGTTTCAGGACATGCCCCTGTACTGATAAATATTGATATGTCCTCCGGATATTCCAATATGGCCTTGATCCTGAACAAATCTGCATCTGGGAGCTGGCCATCCACTACTCTGCCACTTTCTCTTGACTCTAGTCTGAATAGATGGTCGGGTCCGACGTTGCATCGTCCTAGCTTGATGATGACTTCAAAAGAAAATTCCTGAAATAACAACAACCATCTGCAAATTCTCCCTTTCAACACAGGTTTGTTAACTAGGTATTTTAATGTTGAATGATCAGTAAAGAATTTGAAATGAGACCCTAACAGATAATGTCTAAATTTTTGTAAAGCATAGATCATGGCTAAGCCTTACCGTTCTGTTGTTTTGTAGGTGCACTCTTCTTTCGATAGCTTCTAACTCACAAAGTAGATAGGGTGATCCATAGCTCCCTCTCCAGGTTGCATTAAGATAGCTCCTAAGGCAATTCTTGAAGCATCTACATCGACATGAAATTCCTTATCCCAATTTGGGAATATCAGGATTGGTGTTGTAATGAGATTTTCCTTAAGTGTCACAAATGATTTATCACATTCGGAAGTCCATTGGAATGGTTCAACCTTTTTCAGGAGGTTTTCCAAAGGTGCAGTAATGTTAGCATATCTCTGAATGAACCTGCAATAGTAGCATGTATGTCCTAGTGTAAAGCGCAACTGTTTAATACTCGTAGGTGGCATCATATGCACAATTTCCGCAACTTTAACTGGGTCTACCAATACTCCTTCTCGGCAGACTATGTGGCCCAATAGATTTCCATGTGGCACATAGAAGATACATTTCCTGAGGTTTAGTGAGATTCGTAACTCTCAGCATCTGTCAAACATTATCCTTAGCAGTGCTACCTAGTCCTTAAGCAGGCTATATATTGTCCAATCATCCATATAGACTTCTATGAACTTGTGAATGAACTCTCTAAAGTTTTCTATCACAATCCTAGAGAAAACTGCAGGGGTGTTCTTTAACCCAAATGGCATCACATTATATGCAAAATATCCCCATTCGGTAATGAAAGTGGTTTTTCTCTTGTCCTCTTCAGCAATCCTAACTTGATGGTATCCTCAAAACCCATCTGTAAATGAGTATGCTTCCTTCCCCGAAACCTATTCTAGGACCTCATCGGTAAAGGGTGTTGCGAAAGGGTCATGCACACAGGCAGAGTTGAGGCTTCTGTAGTTCACACAGACTCTAATAAACTCAATGTCTTTCTTGCTTTGAATGACTATCGGGATGACCTATTTTTCTTATCAATATCAAAATCAAAATAGGCTAACATCTTATCAATCAATCTTATCATCTTATCAATCTCCTTCTTGACTTTCTCTTTTACTCTTGGGTTAAGACAATATGGCCTATGTCTGACAGGCTTGGATCATGGTTTTAACTCAATATTCATTTCTCCCATAACTCCTTTGATTCCCTTCAATTCTGAAAAAGTATTTAGGAACAAATCTTTGTATTCTCGCATTAAACTCTATATTTCCTGACTGGTTTGTTCATCCCAGTAGTCTCCCACCAAAGCTATTTTGGGTTGATCTTTGGTCCCTATATTGAGTCTCTTCAATTTTAATGGGTGATTATAGGAACTATCGGTCTGGCTAGGTATGGTGTTTTGGATATCTCTACTCCCCTTTGCCTCTTTGATGGCTAGGTTTCTCAGTTCTTCTAATTCTTCTAGGATTTCTAAAGATTTTCTAATCTGGTAGCATTCTATAGGATTTTCAATTAACGGTAAGTGGGGTTTACTCTAAAGTTCTTGAGTATGCTTGGGACACACTACAAAGTCTGATCTGTTATCATTATTGGTTGTAAAAATAAGTTCTTTAATCTTTTGTAGGACTATTTCAAGCTCGGGGTACTTACTTGTGAATGAGAACAAGTCTTTGCAAAATTGAGCTGCCAGTATCTGCCAATCGCAGGTCTGTCGTTTGGTTTCCTCATGTATAAACCAAGCTTTCGGGATTGGGCCTAGAGAATGGGGGAATACCTAAACCTAGAAGTGAGAGGGTATCTCCATAGCCTGCCACTATGCCACACAATGTTGAATGTGTATCCTAGGGTCCAATTCTCCGTTGAATAGTTGTGCAATGTGGACATCTATCTGCATTTCTGATTCTAACTGCTCCCTATTCCAAAACCTCTACTTGAGAGCTTGCTTCACATCATTCCAAGTTTTGAGTGCCGATTTATGAGTATCCCACCCTCTGGTGGGGGTGTTTTGGAAAGCTATATCTAGTACCAATATTCTTTGATCTTCTCCCACAGTTTCTTCCATATTCTATAAAAATGTGTCTAGATCTGAGGTGCCATCGTATACTAGGTGTTCTCTGACTTCGGTCCCAACCCATCTGGTCATTCTGATAGTTGTGCATCTTCTTGAGAATCTTTCATGCAAACCTTGTTGCTAACTATCAAAACCCAATTTTGAGTCTTTGTCAGCTGACTGTATACTTCGCCATATTACTGATCCATCAGTCGTAGGGTTTATGTAATCATTTCTTGTCCCAGTTGTTATAGTGTACAACTGGTCTAGGTCTTCTCCTTCCATATTATTGTATGTTGGTTGTGTGTACCTCAGTCCTACATATGGGTCCAAAGGTTGAACTACTTTGATTCCCTCAGCTTCAAAAGACATGGTATATTTCTTTAAGTCAATTACTGCATAATTTTCGTAGTCCCAATCGATGCCAAGTAGCGGAGGGTAGGGGTCCTTGTCTCCCATGATCTCAATGAATTCAAAGTCAGCCACTGTTTTTACTCCTACTACATCGATTTCCATGTTCTTCAATCGTCCTATGGGAAAGATACAGTATTGGTTTTCCATTCTTAAATGAATTGGGGAATATGTCAGTCTCGGTTTTCCTAACGCTTCCCAGGTATTCTTGGGCAAAATGTTCACATATGACCCTAGGTCCAACATGACGTCCTTAATTTCTAAGTCATCTAACTGGGCTACCAGTTAGAATTATCTTTTGGTTCTTACTTTTCATCGTTGGACTCTCTGAGTACTCTTTTCAGGAAGGTTAGCATGAATCCTTGCTTCTGAGGTTTCTTCATTCCCTATGACTAAGTATAGCACATTACGCAACTTCTCTATCAGTTGATCATTCCCCAGAATGTCAGAGAATAATTGAAACCAGAGGTCAACTATGTTTTGAGGTTGTTCATGCTGTCCTGGTATGATTACAGGGTTTCTAGGTGCAGGGGGTGAAGCAGGGGCTTGCACCGTCTTAGGGTAATTAGTCGGATGGGGGGTGTTCTCTTGCATGTCATGACTAGGAATATTCTAAAATACTTCTATTGCATATTTAAAGAACAACTTTTTCTTTAGGGGGTCATACTTGTCTCCCTTCAGTGCTGCTTTCTGGATCTGAGGTAGAGTATCAGCATCAGCTCCTGTCTTTGCTCCTCCTTGAGTGACGATGTTAAGGTTTGGAAATTGTCCCTTAGAAATCCTCTTGATCTCTGAACTGATGAGGTTAGTTCCTCTTTGCCTCACCCTATCTTCCCACTTTGCGATTAATTCTAGACAATCTTTAGTTGTCTGTCTGTCGGTTTTGTAGTGAGAGCACCATGGTCACCTTGGATGAGGACAATCTCTAGCCAAGTGACCTTGTTCATCACAATTGTAGCATCTGCTTGGTTATCTTCCCCCAGTTCTCCCTCCTCTGAAGTCTCCTCTAGCTCCACCTCCTCGACCTCTTCCTGGTCCCTGCAGGTTTTCATTCACCCTGAATGTTGTTCGGTCTAGCCTGTCTGCAAGAGCATCCAATGCTCTACATTGATTGATAGTATGTGTGGTGGATGCGCAGAACTCACAGTGTACTTTGTTTGGTACTATCCAATAGTTCTGCATGATGGGGCACTGTCTTGGTCCATGCCCATGGATTCGACAGATATCACAATATTCCATTGTTGGTGCTGCTTGTCCTCTTGGGAAAGCATGATATGGGGTGGGTGATGGAATGGTGGGTTCATCGATACTTGCGCAAATCCTCCTGTAGCTCCTACTGGGGTTACCATCAGGTTCTTAGGAGGTCCCATTCCCATCATTCATGAACATTCGGTCACCAAATGACCTTCCATATAGAATCTCGTGCACCAAACCCATGGTCGTCCCAGTCTAGGTATCGTCAACTCCTGAATCTTTTTGTAAGTGTCAATATCTTCCCTTGTAGTTACGCTAGATTTGCATCTACTGGGGGTCGGGTTACTCTCAAACTCCTAGGGTATCCCTCCATGGCTTCAATCTTCATATATTGTTCCAAGGCATTTGTTAACATGGCTATTCATTATTGCATTAGCGGAATCCGAGTCAAGGGTAGCAGTCCCTGAATGTACCACTCCCTTTGATTTTCTTCATGGATTGGATGCGCCAACCTCCCTATGGAATCTTTAAACTTATAGTTATATTCCCATGCTAATTCGCCTTCCCTCTGTTGGATCTCGTGCAACTCAGACAGAGCATGTTGTTCTGAATGAGGTAGTTTGAACTCTGCTATGAACCTCGTCCATACCTGGCCAAGTGTGAATGCTTGACCTTGCATCCCTGGCACTCCTGGTTCAATGATCTTCATGTACCACTTGAGAGCACGACCTCTCAAGGTAGTCTAGAACTTGACCAGCTTATTTTCATTCAGAGTCCCTCTGGATCTCCAGATTGCTTCTCACAAGAACCAGTGTTGTTCAACGTCTTTGTCTCCCTTACCCCAAAATTCTAGGTATCAGGAAATTGAACCTCCCTCATGGTTGGCCATTGTTGATTCTATTGTTCGTATCAATATGAACCCTAACATTCCTACTTGTGATCTACCAGGGGATCCCAATATCCTCCATGTATTCGCACTTCCTAGTTGTGTCTGGTTAGCTAATTGTACTGGAACAGAACTTGCATGAGAAGGTAGTGTCTAACTTACTGCTTGTATAGAAGGCATTTGGGGTATGGGTGATTCGGCGCTAGTGCCACTGGCCTCGGGGTGATTTTCTTTGATCTGGGGGGTCTCGTTAGCTTCCACTGGGACTATCTCTTTGGCCGGATCCCCGATCTCTCCTATTCTTGGGGCTGAATCTTCTCTTTCTCCCCCAAGATTCATGTCGGCTTCCTCCTCTCTTACATCCATGCTTTCTCCTTCTCATCCCACCTCCTGGGTACTTCTTGCTCTCTTTGCTTCTCTCTCATTTAATCTTTGACTAGCCAGTCATTCCTATCTTCTCATCCTCTGCAGTTCTCCCATCTATCTTTCCTCGATTTCTCCTGATCCTCCTTCTTTCCTCAACTTTTCAGACTGTCTTGCGGATTTCTTGATCTTTTCGCACCACCATTTCTCAAATATGGTGGCTCTCTTCAAGTCCTGCTCATCTCTCGAATATGTTTCTTGTTGTTTCCCCCCCATTTTTCAAAGAACCCTTCCCCTTCCTCAGGCCATGACTCTCACCCCGTCTCGCCCTACCCCAAGTGAGGGTGTTTATGCTTCCATCTCGGTCGGGGACATAATCAAAATCCCTTCTTCCACCAAGAAATCCTTAATACACAGGGGGATCTCTCTTAACAGTCTTCCCCTTGTGCCTTTCTTGAAAATTTCCTCTTCCCGTGAGAAATACTGGTGGTTCTCAGCTGCAAATTTGATTATGTATCCTTCTATCATGGTGCTAACCCAGAAATCCACAGCTCGTGTGACCGGGCAATCCAGCCTGTGGAGTGCTTCCAAATTTTTGGTATCCCACACGCAAATCTTCTTGACCCGTCCCTGGAACTCTGGAGCTTCTTGGAGTCTCTTGATCTAGTGAAAAAATTCTTCCGGGAATTTAACCCAGAAAATCTCGTACTAGTCGCTTGATCTTTCTGAGTAAAAGATTGCTTCCCTAGTAGTTCCCACTGATTTTCTTCTTAGTATTCACCCAGACCACTGGTGAGCCCCACAACAGGTCGTGGCTACTCCTCAACAACAAATCAGGAGCTAAATCAACACAGTTTTGGCATTCAATTAAAAAAGCAATATAGCACAAGTTTGTCGAAATGTCTGAGTTACACAAGAAAATGATTCTAACAATTCTTAACTACTGGTCTGAACACTACTGTGGTATTTATAATGATTACAATTTGAGAGGTCTACCACTGGAAGGTTCGACCTCCTCTAAAAATGGTAAATTCCATTAAATACACTATAACTGCCTTTGGCTTCTAGAAATTGAATGAGCCACTCAACGATCAACATAACTGCTTAATCTGAGATGTCAAGAGCTCAATAGCTGGAGGCCACAAGGGTGAACAAAACCCATGTCTCTGATTCGCCCAACAAATTCCACCAATATAACAACCTCCAACTCGCCCACGCTCCAAGTGTTGGATGTAGTGTCGGACACAGTGCCAGATGAAGTACCGGATCAAGTGCTGGATGGAGTGCTGAACGATCTACTAGATGGAAAAATGCATTGCGAATTTTCCCTGTGACACACAGATTGTGCATTAGCTTCTCATAATCATTAAATCAAATGGAATTAAACTCAAAACCATCGCAAAACATTAATTTCACATAATGGGTATAAATATATGACGAATTGATATAAAATCCTTCAAAACTTCTTCAAAATGGTTAAATACACATATAATACCGGTACAAAAAGGATTCAATCATCATCATAAAACAACCAAATCACGAGACCAACACACTTATTAGTCCAAAAACTCTTTCTATGCATAGGAATAACATATCTTTTACTCAAATCAACTCTTTCTTTCAACTGCACCATTTCCTTCAGACTAGGACAAAATCTATTAAACATACTTAAATTCAGGCTTTCGAAACAAAAATTTTCACTTATCTTTCTCTTACCAAAGCACAAAGCTTGCTTCTTCAGTATCTTACCTTTTTTATTCATATCAATTTGCTCTCTAGGCACAAATATTCACAAGTCAAGTAGAGTATTGCGCACTTCAGTAGTAGATCTATGCACAAAGCTTCCCTTTTTCTTTACTTCATTTCCCAGCAATCATAGTTTCAGGTCTCGGAAACGGAACCATTTGTTGGCACAGGGGCAGACCCAAGGTTCAACACTTAACAATGCACCAAAAAAACCTCGACTACCAGCCCTTTTGGAAACACCTACGAAGAAGTCGCAGTCTCACCCGAGGTAGAAGCAGGGGGGTTATAGGACACAAGTGTTTGTAACCAGGCTAGGACACAGATCTGTGATAATAACACTTCCCAGAGTATTATTAAACACTTAGCACTTAGCACTAAGGATCAGATATAGCATTTTAACATAGGCAAAGAATTCAAGTAAAACATACATATCCATTACACATCTAATCTAAGCACAAAGAAAAACATAACATAAATAACATTGCACAAAGCACACCATGAGACACCAGATATATGTGGTTCACCCCAGTGTGGGGCTACGCCCACCAACCGCTTCACCTCTTTATTATTCGCTTGAATCTTACATTCATTCACTCCTGTGTGTTGGGTATGTGTTATATTCTTTGCACGAGTACAAAAATTCATCTGCCTCGAGAAATGTGCCACATGCCTCAAGAAACATGTCGCATATTTAGGTGGCTTTTCGGCACATTGTTTTTTGCTATGGTTTTCTATTTCCGGCTAAGGAATTAGGGTTGTGGACTAATCCAGGTCATTGTTTTATGGTTTTGGATGTTGTTGGCTCCTATATTTATATTGTATTATAAACAATGTATCATATATGAATGAATATAGAATATGTTGGTTTTCCCAATTTTGGGTTTCCAGGGGAAAAATCTTTGTGTAATGTTTGTATTTTTCGTTGTATATTTTATGTTCTTTTATTGAATATTTGTTTGCAGTAGATATTGTACAAGGTTAAAATCTACATTTGGTATCAGAGATTTGTTGGCTTCAGGGGGACGCCTTTGTGGTCAATAGTTTGGCTCGAGACTGTGATAAGCCTTGTTACGGTGGGAGATCTATGGTATTGATTTTTCAGGTGAAAATAAATGGCAAGAAATTCCAAGATGAAGATCGAGAAGTTTAATGGGAAATGTTTTGAGTTGTGGAATATCAAGATGGAAGATCTTTTGGTGGACAAAGATCAGTGGATCATGGTAGATCCAGGTACTGCACCTACATGAACTTCAACAGATGACTAGAAAAAGTTGGATCAGAAGGCAAAGAGCACAATATGACTATGTCTCTTTGATTCAGTATTACTGAATGTGTCAGAGGAAGCTACAACCAATGATTTATGGGAAAAGTTGGGAAGTTGTATTAGTCTAAGTCCCTGATAAATAAACTGTTTCTGAGAAAGATGTTGTATAACCTGAGGATGAGAGATTGAGACTCGGTGACAGAGCATTTGAATGCCTTCAATAATGTGCTAAGTTAGTTACTATCTGTTGAGATTAAAATTTCAGATGAAGATAAATGTATTAGTTTAGTGTGTTCTTTACCAGACTCCTGGGATAGTCTAGTTGTGGCCATAGGTAGTAATACAACTGCCTTGAATTTTGATGAAGTGGTCTCATCCTTATTGTCGGAGGAGATGAGACAAAATAATATGGAAGGATAGAGAAAAGATGCATTATTTGCAAGAGGACGTTCCCAGGAAAGGAATAGATCTAATTTCTCAAGTGGGATATCTAAGTCTAAGGGTATATCTAAATCTCCCAGAAAGTTTGTAAGGGTATGTTGGAGATGTGGAAAAGAAGGGCACTACAAGAAGCAGTGTAGATCCAAGGTTGAGAAAAAGAAGGGATCTGAAGAATCTCATTCTACAGAAGAAAAGACCTCAAAGGAAGAAGGAGGGGATGTTTACTTGGCTTCTTCAAGCACACATACAGATCATGAGGCATGGTTGGTTGACTCTAGGGCATCCTTTCATATGGCTCCCCGCAGGGAGTGGTTCTGCGAATATGAAAGGTATGATGGAGGTAAAGTTTTCTTAGGTGATGATTCGACAACTAGAATCATAGGATGAGAAAATTCAAGTTGAGGCTCATATATGGAAAGATTAGAACATTGCCTGGTGTTTTTCACATCCCAGGTTTGGCCATAAATTTGATTTCTGTAAGAAAAATGGACGATGCAGGGGTAAAAACAATATTTGAAAAGGAAACATGCAGGATGGTTCAAGGAGCAATGGTGTTGCTGAAAGGAGTTCAGTTTGGAACTTTGTATAAGGTGGAAGGAATCACTATTAGTGATGAGTGTAATAGTTCCATTGTTCCTAATATTGGAATTGAAGAAGAAATAACTCCTACAGTCTCTGGATAAAAGGTTATGTTGTGGCATCAAATACTGGGGCATATCAGAGAGAAGGGTCTTCAACTACTACACGATAAAGTTATGGTTGAAGGTATGTCTAACTGCTCTCTGGATTTTGATTTATGTGAACATTGTCTATATGGGAAGTAGAATTAGGTAAGATTCCCCTCTAGTAAAAAGAGGGCAGAAGGAATCTTACAGCTAGTTCACAATGATGTTTTTGGACCTATGTCAACTATAACAACTGATAACCAAATATAATGTCCATGTGCCTGTAAAAATACTTCCGTCCTTCTGCTCCACATCTCATACTTAAAACCATTCTGACCATTAAACATCGGTACTCCATTCTCAGAATAATCCATGATCTGCTTCTAGTGGTTAAACTGTTTCCTGAAGGAACCTTGCTCTGATACCAATTGTTGGATTACTGAGAGGGGGGGTGAATCAGTAATAGAGCAATTTAATCCTTTTTAACCATATAATCCAAGTGTTATATCAATGAAGCATTATTATCCAATAACTGCAGATTAAATAAGCAATGAACAATCATACACAACCACAATACACCAGTGTTTTATGTGGAAACCCAAATCGGGAGAAAACCACGGAACGCTTTTTCTTATATGTATTGAAGAATTACATTCATTGGAAGCACCAACTTCCTTTTTTTTCAACTGCAACTGGAAGGAGGCTCCAACCTCCTAGTTTCTCGGGCTACAACCTGAGGGAAGCTCCAACTCCCCAAATCTCTGGCTACAACCAGAAGGAGGCTACAACCCCCAATGTTCTCCAGCTACAACCGAAAGGTGGCTACA
>JASDQU010012712.1:24571-43637 GCA_032191745.1 Picea mariana | reverse complement strand
ATTGGATAATAATTCTACATTGATATAACATTTGAAGAAAAAGCATTATAATTACATTATTACTGATTCACCCCCCCTCTCAGTAATCCAACAACAATTTCTTGGACTTCGCCGAAGCAAAATAGAGATCAAACTCTTTCAAAATCAAAATCTATTTATTGTATTTTCCCCCTATGATACACTTGGTAAGGACGTATTGAAATGGATTGATGTTATCAACTACAGTAGTTTTGCAGAGCAATATATAATGTCATAATATATGGACTGCACATATGACGACTAAGGCTAGCTTCTCAACGTGAGAGTATTTAAGCTCAGGATCAATTAAATTTTGACTAATATAGTAGACAATGTGCTCATGGAGCTCATCATCTTCCTAAACTAGAAACATACCAATCGTCCCTTCAAACGCGACAATATAAAGAAAATAATCTCTACTGTAGTCTGGAGGCTTTAGTAGAGGCGTTGATACCAAGGATTTCTTAAGGGCATCCAAGGATTCTTGGGCTCACTCATCCTATATAAACAAAGTGTCCTTCTTCAAAAGATGCATGAAACCCTTAGTTATATTGGCATATTTTACTATAAACCGATGAAAGAAGTTATCCTTCCTCTGTAAACCCTGAAGTTGATGAATTTTGCGCATGAGAGGAAATCAAAGTATTGCGACAACCTTCATAGGATCCACCGAGATACCATTCTCATAGACTAAGAACCCTAAGAGACGTCCAGACCTAATGCATAAGATGAAATTGTGAGGGTTTAAATAGATGAGATAATAACAACATATCTCAAATACTAGTTGAAGGTGAGTAGAGTGATCTACTCTCTTGTGAGAGTGAGCAGTGAGATCATTGAGGTAAGATTCAACAATGTGTTTCTCTAGTGTTTTTAAGGCCAAAATGAATTTTCCAATATTCAAAAGTACCCCAAGGACAAATAAATTTCTTCTTATGTTGATCCTCAGGTTTTCTCTGAATTTGATTGTATCCTAAAAATCCATCCATAAAAGATAAAATCCCACTTATCACACACTCATCGAGAATCTGATCAATGAAAGGTGTCAGGAAGTTATCTTTAGGACAAGCCTTGTTCAGGTCTAGAAAATCCATATATACACGGATGGTTTCTTGTTTTGTATTCACAAGAATGGGATTGGACACCCATTTAGTAAAAGGAACCGGGTAGATGAAACCAACATTGAGTGGCTTCTCTACCTTTGCCTTAATAGCAAGGGATTTCCTAGGATTAACATCTCTCAGACATTGTCGAATAGGTCTAGAATCCAGATAAGTCTTGATCCCATGTTCAACAATACTAGGATCGATTCCTGTCATCTCTTTTTATGACCAAGAAAATACATCATGAAACTCTTTAAAGAGATCAATGTAGATCTGAATTTCATTAGGAAAAGAATCCACACCGATATATACATTTTCGATTTTACCAGGAACTCAAGAGATGTTGATCGTGACGGTAGGAGAAATATTCGCCATGTTTCCTTTAGTATAAACACTGTGCATACCTAGTGGAACCACAATGTGGCCGACCATATCACTCAAGGTAGATCTAAAGTTGTCCTACTTGATCCTAACAAGTTTTGGGAGAAAATAAGAGCGATGATGCATATCATCCCATGGCCTATCAGGACCATTCATGGCCTCTAAATGTGTTTCATCCGAAGGTAAAGTATCATCGAGGAAATCATGTGAATAAGATGATTGGGTGGCCCATACGGGCTCAAGAACATGATCCTCCTTGTCCATGTGCAAGGAGATAGGATCCGGGTTAGTAGTAGAGTCAAGAACAACCTGATATGCAGTATCTACTATTGACAGTGGTTTTTCCATTCCAATATGTGATTTACATTCACAAGACATGGTCGGGGAAGGTAGGGTCCAAAGATCATTGACATACAATGTACAAAAAGGAATATACCTCACTGATGATGAATACCTACTATACATGGCATAAATGTGATGAATTGATGTCGCGAAATCAAACGTACCCATGAGAGAGGAATACATTCTGACACCAATATTCTCAGTTGTCGGCTGAGAATTATCGATCACAGGGATCGAAGATCCAACTGATGCATTGGGACTAGCATGCGAAAAGGATAACTGATAAATCATCATGATTTTCCCTTTGTGAGGAAAGAATAAAGTGTGGAAAATGGAAGACACAACCACGGTCATGGCATAAGTCCAATTATTCCCTAGAAATAAATTATAGTCAAGGGGTGCATCAACCACCTCAACATCAATCTCCACTTTCTTTCCATATAATTGAATCGAGAAAGAATAAATAATTATGTGGGGTCGAAAATAATGACCATCAAATGCGGTCAACATAGTCATAGATTGAGAAAGCATTGGAGAACCAATGGCTTTCCAACAGGTTAAGGACATCATGCATGTTGCAACACCTTCATCAATAATAGTACGTTTGATGGTATACTTCAAGTAATCCACATGGTTTTGAAAGGCCACATGGAAAGGCAAGCGAGGTTGAACATATATGACGTCAAACTTGATAACCTTAGAGCCACATTGGTCTAGAGCTCCTAAAGCAAATATTATTCCATTACGCTATGAAGGACAGATCTAGAGAACCTCCAAAGATGACATCTGGAGCACCTTAAAAATTCATATGTTTCTTCCTACAGCAACAATGATTTATAGCATCTTCTACAGCTTAATACTCAGAGTATGCCAGCCACAAGGAGAAGTATACAAGTTCCAGTTTGCAAAAAACACTAGCAACTTCTACAAGGTGTAGCCTACAAAAGTTTCAAAAAGAGGAGGTTTGTGCTATTCTGGTACTGGTCATAACCCTGTACTCATCCGGTACCAAAAGAGGAGGTCTGTACTATTCCAGTACTAAGAACAACCCTGCGTCCATACGATACTCAGGTGATACAGTACTAGTAATAAGGTGCTGGTAGCTCTAATCATATATTCAAGTTTTGTTGCTCGATTTAAGTACTAGAACATATAAATTCAACATTTTTCCTTTTAATAAAGAAATTAGATTAATTATGCAGTAAACATATGGTTACCCTCAATTATTGCACGCTCCCTACCATGAAATTTTTCAAGCCCTCGTATACATCTCCTTGTATATTATCATTGAATTCCTTTGTGAAGTGGTTGTCATCATGAATGAGAAAAAATCATCCATCATGTCACTCTGTTTCTGCCCCCTACTCTGTTCCGGTACTACAAAATTATGTTCTGGTATCTTCCTGCTCCATTACTTATCTGGTACTGATGCCAAAGTGATATGATCTTTTTCATGTGCTTAACATTGTTTTCACTTCAGGTAATTGGTGGTATGGGCTAATCTTTTCATGTTCTTTCTATCAAGTATCATTTAAGTCTTGTGTTGAATTGTTCTTTACTCTCATGTACATATTCATCCTACATTTATACACTCACACCTAAATGAATCGTCATTGCTATCCTTTAAGAAGATATTTTCACATTTAGCTCTATATGATAATGGGTGCACTTGTCTTATTACCTCATCATTTTGAAGAAGTGATTGCTAATTGAAATATCCATTGAAAAGTTGTGACACCATTATGTCAAATACTAACCTAGTTGATTCAAACAAGTTTTTATCCAAGTTTATCTTTACATGTTTTTCTTGGGAGGTATTGATGAAAACCTCATGTGGTGGACCGCCCTTGAAAAACCACAATGAACTTTCATGAGAACCCTAATAGGATTAACTAGAGGGACCTCTTAATCATTATCCAAGATGTTCCATTATACATTGAATAGATGAGATTTAAGTTGAATGTGGATGATGTCACCCTTGGGATAATTGCAAACAATTAATTATGTGCCTAATAACTCTAAAACACTCTCGTACCACCTGCCTTCCTTATACTCTAAAACTGTCAATGAACAGTATACATCATTCTAAATGTTTTGAGTAATATAATAAAAAGGAAGTATCGGGAAGTACAAGTAAACCCACCGAGGTACTAAATAATCCTATTGGTAGCGGGCCATGCTTGTATGGTACTAAGGTAAACCTGTCAGGGTACTGAACATACATGTTGGCAGCAAGGCTATGTCGGGTAAAGGGAGTTGCAAAATATAAAGTGGCACACCTAAAACTGAACAAAAACCCTTGGGTCTCATTCTGAAGCAATCATTATCAAATCAAGGCTAGGATATGACCTTTATATCTCTCAGATGATGTTCTTAAGAACCTTCAAGTATCCACTTTAGATTTCTATCTTTTAAAATAAATAGGTTTGCATTAGAAGTGGGACCCTCAGTATATGTAATTCACCTTACCTAAGCAAGAAGAGCTTCATCTCTAAAAACTTGGATAAGAAACAAGTTAATCATCTTGGGATGTATTCTTTTATGTGTTCCTCTCTTTAAATGAGATCTAAACTATGCTTATATCACTTTTGTTTTAAAATTAATCTAGCCAAGGGGGGGTTATTAGTCAAATTTATTTTGAAAACTCTTGGCCACTATCCTATAATCATATTAGATTCACATCCAGCCCTTTCTGCTAACCTTGATTGAAAATAGATTGGATAAGACCTAACGTTAAATCACTAACAGATCTAATCTATTACTCATGACTCCACTTTTTTGTCATAACTACTTTGCCATGGGTAAGAAGTGTGAATCATAGGCCAGGAAGTTTATATTATATAGTAGGAACTTAAGATATGAAGAAGGATGGAATGTTAGGGAATGCTTGATCAAGTGAGGAGTACCATTAATTTTGAAAATTTTGAGTATCATTGTTGCATGAGGACATGTAATGAATTAATCATGGGGGTATGTTGAGTCTCCATTTTGACACTTATAATGCCCTATATTACCCCCTACCTGGGTCTATTCTACCTATTCTATGAGTGTATACTTGATTGTTTCCTCCATAAATACACTTGATGACCTTGTTCACGTGCATAAGAGGTAAATTATGATTAAAGCATGGTTTGTTTAGTTTTGTTGAGTTAAAACGATTAAATGTTTGATTTTGCATGATCCTAATCATTTGATTTTTAAGAAGCATTGATCTGGTACCAACATACCCACACAACATTGATCTGGTATTTCCCTGTGCTATTCCGATACCAGCCTATGTTATTCCAGTACCAGCCTATGCTAATCCGGTACTAAAATCCTATCTACAGGATTCTGGTACCAACATTCTGGTACTAGATTTGCACCTCGATTTTCAGGTAGATAACATTGAATCTAAAAATTTTGGGACATGAGTTTTGTCTCGAAGTGTTATTTCATGTGGAATCATGGTCCAGAATCGCCATACATCACATGTGTGGACCTCCAGCTCAAGGTGAACGATTCATCCTAAATCATTGCCAATTTTCCAGAAATTCTAAGATCATGCCCAAATTCGTGGGAAATGCATTTCCTTGATTAGATAAATGATTCTACTCGACTTCCATAGATGGAAAATGGTTTTGATTTGGATTGTATTTCCTAGATACAAATTTGTAATGTAAAAATCATATAAATTGAGTGATGGCTCTAAACCAAAGGAGAGGAATTAGTATGCTGTAAATTGGATTTCTGAACCAACTCTTTTTGTAAATTTATTTGCTGAAGATCAATGGAAGTTTGAATTCAAGGATCCTGTGTGTCTCTTAGCATTTAGCATCTTCTGATCTAAAATCTTCCATGTTGGCATCAGCAAGGGCCCACCGATCCAACTTGGTAAGTTCATTGTAAATTATTAGTATAGATTTCTATTTCCTGTACTTTTTGTTTTTATTTCATTTTCGATTTCACTATTAGAATTGATTACATAGTGTGGAAGTATAGGAGCATTTAAGACCCCATAATTCACCCTACATGGACTTTTAAATGGACAATCTTAATACACCTAATGTTTCCTGTGTAGGAACAAAGAGGTTCTTCTAGAATTGATTAAGTTATGAGTGATTGCCTTTTAAATACTGAGTGCATAAAGTTGATTATAGTTTTTTGTTAGATTAGTTGCTCTAGGAGATAGAATCAAAGTTCATATTTTTATTTCATGAGCCTCTAATGAACATATTTGTCACCTAAGAAAGAACCTTTTGATTCATTGTTTTCTTGAGAAGTTTTGTTATCAATTTTCTCTTCTAAGTTTGGAGTTGTATTGTTGAAGTGTGCCCATATTTGCTTGCTATTTGTTGTTAAGAGTAGTAGCTATAGATAACCAATTCAAAGTCCATCTTTCCACTTCATGAGCTTGTAAATGGACAAGGCATTATCTGAGCAAAATCATTTGAGTACATGATTGCAAGTTTTTCTTTCTAATTTTTGAATTGTGTGAAGAGAGTTATCTTTGAAGACAGAGTATTTTGTTATTGATGGTTTTCTTATCTAAGATATACTAAACAGACATAGGAACCTGTCTATTATTGGCACATATAGTGCATCAACTCTATTGATTATGAATACCGGTTGATAATTTATGTTTGGTAATATATTATGCATATAATTGCACCAACAATATGTATACATTTTACAAGGAAACTTCATCTTCCTCTTTTCTTTCTTTCCCTCACCAGCATTAACCTTCAATCTATCATTGTTAGCATTGTCGTAGGTTATGTTATCATTTATCCCACCCTTACGATTACCTTGTCCTTTCCTTCTATTCCTTCCTGGTTCTTGGTTACCATTCGGGTTGCTCGACGGCTATACAAAATGCACATTTGTCGACTGAGTGGGAGTGGAGGACATAGAGGAAGTTGGTCCTGCTACATAATGGATTAGAGACAACTCCTTTAACTGGTTCTTCACCAAGTCTACAGACTTAGTATTTGCAGAGCCTATAATTCCATCGGCATGAGGCCCATGCTTTTGTCTCAGGTCATAATTTGATCTCAGTGCATCAGGAAGAATTTCATATAACATCCCAAACTGGGCATATATGAGGTCCATTTGTTGGGATTTGAAAATATCTTATTCCTCAGATGTTACCCCAGATGTAGAAACATCCTTCAAAGTATAAGGAAATAGAGATTTCAAGAACCATTCTGATAGAAAATTTGGAGGAATGTAGGCTTTAATCAACCTCTTCCGTCTGCGCCACTCTTGGATGTGGTTTGAGATATGTGTGGCCTTATCTTGATGAAGGGCCGACAAGATTTCTATGCTAGCATCATAATGAATCAACAACTAGAAGTGGTTGAGAAATACTAAAACCATCTAATTAAAATTCCCATATGTTCCCCTGGTAGCTCAATGTACCATTTCTCTATGACCCCTGTGAGGGTGCGTTGAAATAGTCTCAAATGAATATAATCATCATTAAGAGAATTGGATGAGCACCAAAGTTGAAAATTAGTAACGTGATCACCTGGATCCTCACCAGTCTTGCCCTCAAATTTTAGAATATCCAAAGGAATCTAAGTGGGGAGAGGGGACCATGATGGATCATGATGCACCGAGTCATTCATTAATATTGACAGGTATGGAAAATTAAGTGTGGCCAGAAAATGGAGTCAAGGTTGTCGCATCTGAGCCCATGCTCTCGAGGAACATTGATGCTGAGGGATTGCAGCCTATCCAAGGTTATGGTATGCACCATGCCCCTGTCCGGGAGTATAATATCCTCCTCCAAACTAATTCATAGGAGGTTTTATGGGCACCATACTTGTAGGAATGTTATAATGAGGGTTATAAACATTTCCCCCAGCTAGAGGATATCTAGGCTGGGGGTTTCCCATAGTATGAAACTAACTCCCCCCGAGTGGAAATCTAGAGGATAGAGTTGGATTCATCATACCAAACGTGTTGGTCAGAATCGGTGTGGAGGAATAAGGTGGAAAGGATGGAAGATAGGAAGAATCTTGTCCACCAACTTGATTACTCCATATAGGAGCATTAATACCAGGATTTGACCCGAAATAAAATGGAGGTTGACCCCCAACCGTAGGATTCATTTGGGGAATTTGACTTCCACCAAATGAGAGAGGAATATGAGGGGGGGCCATGCCCCCAGGTCCTATACTAGGATTTGTATAAGTCACTGGAATGGAGGATGAAAATTACGATGTCAAATTTGGAATACCATAAGAGAAAGAGTTAGAGGCCAAATTTATGGACTGAGAATTATATCCAGGCGAATGCAAAAAAGACCCAAAAGGGTTCATTACTATAGGTTGAGTATCAACCACAAGCTGGATAGGAGTAACGATGGGAACCTCCGGTACTACAACCTTCGTAGCTAGAGTATTTGAAGGAACCCCATCGACTACAATAGGTACAGGAGTCGAAGTAATCTCGGTGTCATTCGGCCTCGAATCAATACTCATACTTGTATAATCACAAGTTTGATAGGTGCAGGTGTGTGTACCACATTTTATAACTTTGCACCTCTTAGAGGGAAAAGAGTCAAGGTGTGGTAGTAAATTCAACAAATGGTGAGACTTGCGAGGAAGATGGTCTAGCTCCATGATGACTCAAGACTCGAGATATAAAAACAAAATCTTGGGGCCAACTAACATTCAAAGAGCACACCAAAATAAACAAAAAGGCCAAATGCACATAAACAATATATAGTAGCTAAAAAGGGGCCTCCCTCACTAGATTAGGTATGCCTCACCCAAGAGGGGCCTGAGACTCCCTTCAAAACATTGGAGGTATATTAATCAATTATAAGGGCCCTCGTGGGATTAAAAACACAGTAGGTCAAATCCCCCCCCGGAGAGGTAATCCTCCATAAAGGTTGTGTGTTGTATGACCCTTATCTAACTCAGGGTACCTGCAGAATAATGCCTGCAAGTAACCTATGTGGTTACCTATGTCAAGAAACTAAATTCACCATGATATAACCAATGCGCAGGCGAACAATCTTAAGTCAGGTCCACCATATGGGTAGGGTAACAAAGATTGAAATCTTGAAAGCACCACATCTCAAGGAGGTAAAGGTACTAGCAAGACCCACAAATACAAATAGATCCCTAGAAATATCTCTGATGCTAATAAGGTATTAGAGGGATATCTCTACAACCAACTTCGCATGACCTCGTGCTTAACTTTGGTGTGAGTGGAGCATCCCGACGACACTAATTACAAAATGGATTTCACCACTCCCTGGTCAGACACATATGTTGAGTTTAATATCCTTGGATAAGCTTACTCACACAATCCTTTTCCAAGGCACTATATCCTATTCTTGTTTTTGTACTCTGAAAAATAAAATCGTTTCTAATCAATTTTAATTAATCATCGTTACTTTTAATGGATTTGTTTACTCAAAAGATGTGGTCATGAAATTGATGATTTTATGACTCAACATATAAAAATAAATGAATACAAATAAAGTGCTAAGTCCTAATTCTCAAAAGATGATAATCTTTTCAAATGAAACTTTCAATTCAACTCTGCAATTTCAATAAGATGCAATATTTCCATATGTGTCAAGATAAATACTAACAACCCAAAAAGAGCAAATGCCAAAATGAAAAATGTATATTTTTGTATTTTCAATATAAAGGAATGAAAATTCAAGGAATAAATAATAGCTTGATATAAATACCCCACTGGAAGAAAAAAGAGATAAGCCAAGCATGATACCAAGAAGCGAACACTCAGACCATGCAAGGAAGACCAATGAAAAATATGACAAGAAAGAAAAACCACCCAAAGATTCAACCAAAAAAAGGTTTCCTATCACTCTGTAGGCACTCAACAGTTAGGACAGAGACCCGAGAAGACTCAACAACCATCAAAACTCACCCAACAAACACCAAACTCAGAAAAAAAAATCCTAAAAAGTTGATGTACGCGACTGTTTAAGGAAAACTAGTGTGTGTACTTTCCCTATAGAAGGATATCTCCCGTATGTACATGTCTGTCATGGGAAAACCTGCGTATATGTATTAAAACATTATCTGGGAAAGGATTAAGCCAAGAAACTAATATACAAAGTAAAAATAGGCTTTCAAGCAATCAGGCGACAAGAAAACTCATGCTAACAAAGAGAAATTGAAGGAGAAAAATACTCCAAACCCCAAAATAGAAGATTCAATCCCCAGTATGGTCGCCAATTTTGTTACAAGGAAAATTACTCTATGGCATGGGGTAAACCAAAATAGGCATAATGACTATAGAAATCAAGTCTAATCCCAAGTATGTTATATAAATGAAAATGCTAACAAGACAAGATAAAGAGCCTACGTCGTCTGGACGTTCGATGAAAACCACTGTTGAGCACACAACTCAAAGATTTATGCCTGAAACTTATCCTCAACAACCAAGATAGACAAGCATATGGTGATAATATATAAGTTTATCACATACAATAGCATAATCCATTAAAATTCATAACAAATACGCCCATGGAATAATAATTCAAATATTTGCAAGATATCATTTGGATGAGAAAAGAGTATTTCTATTAAAAATGATCAATAAAAGTGTATAAGTGACAAACTTTTGTGTCGACACATCTCAAAACTGAGAAACTAAGTACCTTCTAAATGGGCCTCCACCACTTCAATCCTCCTCCAAAGAAAAGTTTATATAAGAGAGACAATTAGGTTCTCCATCAAAGAGGGAAGAGATTGGGGTCTGAACAATGTGTTCAGACTTTAAAGGACAAAGGGATGCAAACTCAATGTGAAGTGAAAATTTCTCCAGAGTACGTTTTCTCTCAAAAGTTGAATTCTCTCCTTCTCCACATCTTGGATATGGCCCAATTTATAGCCTCCAAATGAAACTAAAGGGACGAGTCGGAACATTTCTAGTATATGGAAGGTCAAGGATCATGGATCTCTTGATGTGACATGGAAACTTGACACAATTTTTAATTTTGGGAACAAAACCCGATGTACGCTGGTTGTAATGGTGCAACCTGTGTATACACATGCTGTATAATTGTTAGGGCGCATATAAGTGGAAAAATATGATTTTTTATCTTTGGGAGGTGCAAAAGGGGACTTCAAGTCTGCATAGGGAAATGTAAAGGCCTTCTGAGAAAGTTCCATGGGGTGAGGCAAATCTTTCTATAACACTCCCATAACTTCCTAAGAGACTAGACTAGGTAGAAATTTACTCCCATAATTGTTGGTGTGTGTCCAGATTACTCTAGACCACCACTATGGCACATTGGCTTCTCCTCTAGTTCACATTATTGAGTTATATAGAGTATATTAATAGTATAATCATGTGTAAATTATCATCCATTCATTTGGTTAATGAGAATTCTTCCATTCTTTCTCTCCTACTTCTCTTTTCTCATATTTTCTCTGCAAACTGTGTATGACATTTTCTAGCTAGATATATTATGTGCAGGTTCAACACATTTACAAGAAGTAGGGAAAATCACTTATGTACCATACACTAAATGGTATGGTGAAGTTCCAATTGACTTTTTAAGGCTTATTATGTCTACCCACAATGCAAATATGAACATTTTATGCCAAGCCTTTTTGTTCTCCTGTAGTAATTTCTTGATGATCCTTATTAAAATTTTGTTTGATGACTCAGCCAATCCATTACCTTGAGGGTAATAGGATATAGAATGACTGAGCATTATGTTATAGTCTTCACATAATTTGACCATTTTCTTCGATTTAAAAGTTGTTGCGTTGCCAGTCATGATTCTCCTAGGACAACCAAACCGGGAAAACATGTTGTTTTCTAAAAATTGAATAATCACAACATCATTTGCTTGTCTAGTTGGTACAACCTCAATCCATTTGTTAAAATAGTCTATAGCAGTCAATATACACTTATGCTAACCTGAAGATGTTGGATGGATATCACCAATGAATTCAAGACCCCACTATTGGAAAGGTGCCTCCACTGAAATAGGCTTCAAAGGAAATGGAAACAACTTCCTCTTAACTTAAAAAATTTGACATTCATGAAAAGCTGTTACTCCTTTATACATACATGAAAATATTGTTGGGCAATAGAAACCCGCTCTAAGAATTTTGTTCACAATAGTCTTCTAGTAGTGATGTCCTCCACAATCACTCTAATGAAATTCTTTCATAGTCTATTGTGCTTCATATTCCAATAGACAATTTAATAAAACTCCTCCTGGATCATTGCAATAAAAAAAACCATCTATGGTACAAATTTTGTTGCTTTCAATTTCAAAAATATGTCCTTATTCTTGCTCAACTCTGGTGGGGCTTGTAAAGTTTGCAAAATATAAATTATATCACTATACCATGGAGATGAAAGTAAATTTTGAGATACCTGAGTTGTTAGTTCTGCATCCATGCTGTCTGAAAGGTATACAATGAAATTGATTCCCAGGAGATCAAAATTCGACTGATCCATCAATTTTTCTAGTCCTTGACCTTTGACCAACTTTGTTGGCTTTATCTCTAGATCATACTCCAATAGAACTACAATCCATTTCCCTCTTCGACCTTCAGGATCTGGCTAAGTTAAAATTTCATTGACTGCACTATTAGGAACAAAAGCAATAACATGAGAATGCAAGATATAAACCTTGAATTCCTTCAATGCCTTCACCATTGCATATGATTTCTTTTCCATGATTTTATAGTTCAATGTTGAATCTTTCAATGTTCTTCTATAAAAGGCAATAGCCTGTTCCAAATTCTGATCATTTTTTCCAGCAACACTCCTGTAATAGTATGTTCTAAGGCAAACGAAAATATCATAAAATATTTTGAATAGTCTAGGATAATTAATATTGGTGCTTCATTCATTTCTCTTTTTATGTCATCAAATGATCCTTTTGCTTCAGCTGTCCATTTAACCTAATTATATTTTCTCAACATATGGGTAATAAACTTGTCAGTTTCAACAAAGTTTGGTATAAACCTTCTTAGGAAGTTCACCCTTCCAAGAAAATATTTCACTTCCTTTTTATTCCTGGGAGTGTCTATTTTCTGAATTGTTGCTACTATGCTTGGATCTATTTTGATTCCCTCTTTTGATATCACATTGCCTAACAGTTTCCCTTCTCACATTGCAAAATTTGACTTCTTTGGATGCAAGGAAATACCAAACCTCCTGCACTTTTGAAAAACCTATTTCAAATGTTTCAAATGATCATCATTAGGGTTGGAAAAAAATGTAATATCATCCAAATATATAACAATGAACTTATCCCTTTCTTCCACAAAGGCTATATCCATAGCCCTTTGAAATGTTTCTCCTGCATTCATCAACAAAAATAGCATCTTTGCATACATGAACATTCCCCAAGGTGTGGTAAAAGTTGTCGTTTCTTGATCATATGGATGCACCATAATTTGATTATACCCTAAATATCCATCCAACATTGACATTTTTTGTGATCCCACAACTTTCTACAAGATATAATCCATCTTTGGGAGAGGATGGTTGTATTTCAAAGACACCCTGTTCATATTCCTGAAATCTACACACAGTCTATTTTCTCCATTCTTCTTCCTGACATGAACTAGGTTAGCCAACCATTTATAAACCTCAATGAAACAATAATCTTTGCATCAAACAATTTCTTCTTTTCTTTTTCAATTAAAGGAAAGAGCAATGGATTTGTCCTTCTTAGCTTTTGTTTTAAGGGTTTCTAATCTTCTTTGATTGGGATTGTATGCTGGATGATGCTTGTATCATATACTTTTAGTTCCTCATAGCTCCATGCAAACACATATGAGAATTCCTTCATCAATTTAAGATACCTTTTCTTGTTTTCAGAGGTTAAAGACTTAGACAATTTGATTAATTTTGGTTCATTTTCAGTTCCAATGTTGTAGTCATTTGCCTCACTATCATTAGGATTCACTTTTGGATTCTTTGCCACATCATTATTATCAAAAATATTCTCAAGAGGAAACAAACCTTTTGGGATGCAATTATTTTTCAACTGAATTATCTCCTTTCCAGCTATAACATTCTGATAGTCTTGTGAATTTGGAGTCAACCCTTCATTTTCCTCTTCAACAAACATATTTTCTTCATCAATATGTGTGTTTTCAAATTCACCTGAAATTTGAAGGAACCTAATGACTTTTTGATCATCTTCAAAGACCTTCCAGTATTTGATATTGTTAAGGACTGATGGTCTGTGTTTGATTTCAATATCATACTTCTTATTTGGATGAATAGGAATTTTGAAAACACTAGATGAGGTAGATAAAGAATCAACAATCATATTATTCCCCCTTGGTATGAATGATATACCATACTCTTTGAATCCTTCCAATAAATAAAACACTGCATTCCTGTATGCCCTCATTCTGGGGTGTTTGGTATGATAAATGGCCTTAAATTGATTAATTACTAGCTCAAAATCACCATGCACAACTATTCTCTTAGCCCTCAAGTCTTTCAAAGTATTTAGTCCCAAAATAAAAGCCTCATATTCAACTACATTGTTTGTACAGTCAAAAGACAGCTTAAAAGAACAGATTTTTGAAGCACCTTTTGGAGGGACAATCCAAACACCTACCCTGACTCTTTCTTTAATGACATCTCCATCAAAATCCATGTTCCATAGCCCATCATATTCATCATCTTCTTGATTTGAACTGAGTTCTTCCTGCAACTGTTCACCTTTCTTCTCTAGAATTTTAGGTTCATTCTTGTCCTCCTCTTCAAAACAAATATCATTATAAAAAATGGAATCATATCAGTGTCAAAAACATACATAGGGTGATTATTAGGAATGTCTGGACTGCTTACCATGTATGCCAATTGTGTTTCTCTGTACAGTCTCCTTTGTTTCCCAAACACTGGAATTGTTGCATATGACATGTCCATTTGCAAGGTACCCTTTAATTTTGTTGCCCAATACCTAGATAATAAAATCCAACATTTAGGTGGAATATGATCAACCACCACATCCATAACAACCCTTTTAGATGGGATCTGAGTTAAGGTAACAAAAAGATATTTAATCAACCCCAAGCATTTAACATTCCTTGAATAAAATGAAAAAAGATCTTTATATGTCCTTGTGACGTCTAATCCAAGATTTTCCATAACCACCTTTGGAATCAAATTGTGGCATGCCCTTGAATCTAACATTGCATTATGCAGGGTCATATCATGAAAATTGAGACTGATGTAAAAAGGAGGTACTTCATCATTATCATTGTCTGCCTCAACCCAAGGACCAAAAAGGAAAGTAGGATGATCATCATGAAGATTTAGATTGTCATATGTCTATCCCATTTTCAACATCTTCATAATATGATGTCTATATTCATTATTCTTTATAAGTTCATTAAAATGGATTGACATTTTTAGCTTAGAGATTTCACTTTCAAGATTAAAAGGAGACTAAGACTTTTCTACCTCTTTGATGTTAACATCCTTCTTTCCATCTTGAGATTTATTTGGAGCATCATCTTTTGGAATATCTTTCTCTGGCATGTATTTCCTTGGAGGATCCTTCCTCTTTTGACTGGTAGAGAGCTGATCAACTTGAACTTTATTTGGATTGACCACTACATTTTGTTTTTCTGAGATTGTACTGTTTCTGAAATTCAAAAATAACATTTTGATACCCATGTCTATATTATTTTGAATCCATCAACAAGACATTATATTGTTCTTTCATAAACATGTCATGATCTTCTTTAGTCAAATAGACTTCAAAATCATCTTCATAAAAAAGATGGATTCGATCTTCAGATTGTTCAATAAAATCTTCAACATAATTTTCCTGAAATGGAGGTCTGATTTGTTAGTCTCCTTGATTTATTTCATCTCGTTGTCTCACTTGAGTAACTGGAGGTCTCCTAAAGTTTGGATTTCTTATTTGAGGCTCTTGTCTTTCTTTAGTAACAACTTTGTTATCCAAAGTAAAATTTTCTACTAACCTATCCATAGTCTTCACCATGATATCTAACTTTGCATCTGAAGATTGAGAGGATGAAGGATGATTTTCTACTTTAACTTTATTTTTCCAGATGCCATTAAATTCACTTATACCTCTCTAGAATCATTCATCATATCAACTAAAGTGGCATATCTTCTCTCTCTTAACAAAAAAACAAAATCACTCCTCAAAATCATCAACATAGTGAAATTGAGCAGCTCCAAGAGGGGGTTTAATTTGGTCTAGGATTGAATTATACACCTTCATGAACCTAGTAGAAAATTCTTGCATTGTCTCGGGATGATCTTTTTTTAAATTGTTGAACTATGTCAATAGTTGCAATGGATTTTTCTTATCTTCCCATTTTCTAAGAAAAATTTGTTCAAAACCCAAAAAATAAGGAATACTTCCTGCTGCAAGTCCCTTAGACCATTTCTTGACTTCTCTATGAAAAAAATTGTGCAAACAGTCTCATCTTAGCATATTCATGGTCAAATTATTCTAAATCAATGAAATCATTAAATCTATCTAAATGTTGTTGTGTTGTGATATCTCCTTCTGCACTATATGTTTTAATTCTTTCAAAATAGTTTTGGGGTAAGCCATGTAGTTGAGTAGGGAGAACAAGAGGGGAAAACATAGCAGCCATAAATCTGATAGGACTCTAACTTAGAGTTGAAACTTGGCTTGAAATTGAAGCCTTTGGAGATCTGACACCAGCCTTTGGAGAATTTAAAAAAGGAGCAGTAGGAAATAAATACTTAAACTTGTTTACATCAAACAATGTTTTACTTAAATTTGATTCTAACTTGGTTCCAATAAGAGATTTCAAAAATTTTAAAACAAAAGGAACATCTTCAATAATTTTTACTTCAACTTTTGGAAAGGAAAAAGTTATTTCTAAGAAAATGGTATGTGTTTCAGATGACTTCTTCTGACTTTTTCAAATAATCTTCTCAGGATCAAAAGCAGTTTTTGGAGGATTTGGATCTGGATTCTTCCTTGTATAAATCTTCTTGGGAGGCATAATTTTCAGTGGGGTCACCTTTTTCAACTAATATTCATAATGGAATCACCAAGGTAAAATTATACAACCAACTTTTGTGTTTGAGTCTCTGTCTACCCTTAGGAATCATATCTGAATCTTTGTCATTCTTACCCATGGAATATTTCACCTTTGCTTCCTGATAACGACACCAAAATGTTATCACTCTATAATTTTCCTTGGCTATGGAAGGAAAACCCAGAGGTAATCTCAAACTAAATTGCAGATTGGAAGCTATCCCTTCCAACCCAGAGATGGTTGTCTTTGATAAATTAGCCATAGGAAAGAGTGGTTATTTAATACACACAATCTATAGATCTTGAATTGGGTGAGGTTTTCAAAATATGGTGGAAGGGTTGAGTGAAACTCCCATTGGGCATGGAGTCATAATAAAGAGATGTCAAATCAAATCTTTCAAAACTGGTTAATATGAATGAAGGAACTTCAAAGGATAGATAGAAAGAAAGCTGTCAGTCATCATAGGTATTGAGGTATGGTGGTGAGAAGAAATCAACACATCAATTATAATAGAGCACCTGTCAGTAGATGAATTTTGTTACATTATCATAATATTAATACATGAAGTTGAATGTGAGATAAAAAACATCAATGATGAATTCTCTATCTATAATCATTCATTAAAATTAGAGGAATAAACATAATGATGAAAAATATGGAAAACATTCACAAACAAAACACATTGTACATTACCAACACAAGAATCTCTGAGAAAAAATGTTCAAGAATTTCTGCTCAAGAGCTTTTAATTAACACTAAAAAACATATACAATAGCCAAAGAGTCTTTGTCCTCAATTCCCCAACCCATTCACCCTCGTTTCCTTCACCATATATAGAATCAAATTACATTCTAACTCAACAAAGTCAAAATCTTTAGGTTTTCTCATTCTAGAAGGAGTTGCAACTGATTACTAACTAATTGCTAACTAATTTCCACAGAATCCTATATTTTAGGGTTTAAATTATTGACTAACTCATACAACCATAACATATTTTGATTACATATATTTAATGGAAAAATAGTTTATCTTTCAATCCTGATGATGAGTTGAAAAAATCATCTCATCTGATCGTTGAATATGCTTTGATATGGGTTGACTATGTGATTTCGCAGTGACCAAGAGACTTGGTGTGAAATCTTTGTTTTCAACAGTTTCACAGAAAATATGGTAAAGTTTCTACGAAATCTCTGTTCTTGCTACCGATGTTGCAAAAATTCTCCAGGCTTGATCCATCATCTCCAAAACTTGAGATGACATAAAAAAACCAAAACATGATATCTATTGAATATTTCCAAATCATTCCACTGCAAATTGAGCTGGCATATCCAGATTATTCCTTGCAGTGTTTTCCTTATTCAACCTATCATTTTCTTGTAATGTTATATTCTGACTGTATAGGTTTTTTACTTTTCTGTGTAGGGGAAAATATATATTAACCATCCTCGTGTTGTTTTCTAAGGCTCCTTCACACAAATCCAAGTGTTCTTCTATCTTTCTATTTATTTGTCTATTTTCTTCCCTTAGTTGTACAATCACAACCTGAGCTTCTTTTAACTATTTCCTTAGTCTCTTAATTGTCATGTTATCTTCTTCCAAAGGATATTGAAATTCAAAAACTTCTTCAGCCGCACACTGAACATGAATCTTAGATCGGGTCTCTTCATCATGAGTTTGTCTCTTTGTTGTTGATATGGTCACAGGTCTATTAGGTTTTTCTTTCTCAAGTTCTTTTGGACTAAACATCATTTTTTTACCTGGTGGAGATTGGAATTCCAAAATATCCTCAGCTTCATGACATGGATAATCCTCATCTGCAGGGATCAATTTCTTCACAACTGACCTAGTTAAGGGTCTCTTGGGTTTCCCCATTTATGTTGCTTCTGGAGTGAAAATAAGATCTGTGCCTTTCATCTTTCCTTTTTTACTGTCATAGTTTTCTTCAAATTTTTCAGTTGTATTTATACCCTTTTCCTTCTCCTTGGATCCTTTGCTAAGAGAAATTATGGTTGTAGTCTCAAGGGTTTCAATTACAATCGGTTGTTTTTATTTATTATTTCCTCTTTCACTTTTTAAACTGCTAGAAGTTGCTTTATCATTTGTGGAAGGGGTACTTCTGTTGATTAAGGTTGGTTGTCATTGATGTCAACCCTTGAAGAAAGACCCATAGCACAAAGGTTTGGGTAATGGACCCAATAGTGTTTGATG
>JASDQU010012712.1:0-23655 GCA_032191745.1 Picea mariana | reverse complement strand
CAAGACATATAAGAAAAAACATTATGTGGTTTTCTCTCGATTTGGGTTTCCACGTAAAACACTGGTGTACTTTGTATGTGTGTGATTGTTTATTTATTACTGCTCATTATTGGATAATAATTCTACATTGATATAACATTTGAAGAAAAAGGATTATAATTATGTTATTACTGATTCACCCCCCCTCTCAGTAATCGAACAACAATTTCTTGGACTTCGCCGAAGAAAAATCGAGATCAAACTCTTTCAAAATCACAATCTATTTATTGTATTTCCCCCCTATGATACACTTGGTAAGGACGTATTGAAATGGATTGATGTTAGCAACTACAATAGTTTTGCAGAGCAATATATAATGTCGTAATATATGGACTTCATGTATGGCGACTAAGGCTAGCTTCTCAACGTGAGAGTATTTAAGCTCAGGATCAATTAAATTTTGACTAATATAGTAGACAACGTGCTCATGAAGCTCATCATATTCCTAAACTAGAAACATACCAATCGTCCCTTCAGACATGACAATATAAAGCAGATAATCTCTACTGTAGTCTGGAGGCTTCAGTAGAGGTGTCGATACCAAGGATTTCTTAAGGGAATCCAAGGATTCCTGGGCTCACTCATTCTATGTAATCAAAGTGTCCTTCTTCAAAAGATGCATGGAACCGTTAGTTATATTGGCATAGTTTACTATAAACCGATGAAAGAAGTTATCCTTCCTCTGTAAACCTTGAAGCTGACGAATGTTGTGCATGGGAGGAAATTAAAGTATTGCCTCAACCTTCATAGGATCCACAAGGATACCATTCTCATAGAATAAGAACCCTAAGAGACGTCCAAACCTAACGCATAAGATGCAATTGTGAGGGTTTAAATGGATGAGATAATAACAACATATCTCAAATACTAGTCAAAGGCAAGTAGAGTGATCTACTATCTTGCGAGAGTGAGCAGCGAGATCATTGAGGTAAGCTTCAACAATGTGTTTGAGATCATGAAAAGAAAATGTCATGGCGTCTTGGAAGGTTTCTCTAGTGTTTTTAAAGCTAAAATGAATTTTCCAATATCCAAAAGCACCCTAAGGACAAATAAATTTCTTCTTATGTTGATCCTCAGGTTTGCTCTGAATTTGATTGTATCCTGAAAATCTGTCCATAAAAGATAAAATCCCGCTTCCCACACACTCATCGAGAATCTGATCAATGAAAGGTGTCAGGAAGTTATCTTTAGGACAAGCCTTGTTCAGGTCTAGAAAATCCATATATACACGGATGGTTTCTTGTTTTGTATTCACAAGAATGGGATTGGACACCCATTCAGTAAAAGGAACTGGGTAGATGAAACCAACATTGAGTGGCTTCTCTACCTCTGCCTTAATAGCAAGGGACTTCCTAGGATTAACATCTCTCAGACATTGTCGAATAGGTCTAGAATCCAGATAAGTCTTGATCCCATGTTCAACAATACTAGGATTGATTCCTGGCATCTCTTTTTATGACCAAGAAAATACGTCATGAAACTCTTTGAAGAGATCAATGTAGATCTGAATTTCTTCAGGAAAACAATCCACACCGATATATACATTTTCGATTTTACCAGGAACTCGAGAGATGTTGATCGTGACAGTAGGAGAAATATTCGCCATGTTTCCTTCAATATAAACACTGTGCATACCTAGTGGAACCATAGTGTGGCCGACCATATCACTCAAGGTAGATCTAAAGTCGTCCTACTTGATCCTAACAAGTTTTGGGAGAAAATAAGAGCGATGATGCATATCATCCCATGGCCTATCAGGACCATTCATGGCCTCCAAATGTGTTTCATCCGAAGGTAAAATATCATCGAGGAAATCATGTGAATAAGATGATTGGGTGGCCCGTACGGGCTCAAGCACATGATCCTCCTCGTCCATGTGCAAGGAGATAGAATCTGGGTTAGCAGTAGAGTCAAGAACAACCTGATATGCAATATCTACTATTGACAGTGGTGTTGCCATTCCAATATGTGATTGACATTCACAAGACATGGTCGGGGAAGGTAGGGTCCAAGAATCATTGAAATACGATGTACAGAAAGGAATATACCTCACTGATGATGAATACCTACTATACATGGCATAAATGTGATAAATTTATGCCACGAAATCAAACGTACCTATGAGAGAGGAATACATTCCGACACCAATATTCTCAGTTGTCGGCTAAGAATTATCGATCACAGGGATCGAAGATCCAACTGATGCATTGGGACTAGCATGGAAAAAAGATAACTGATCAATCATCATGATTTTCCCTTTGTGAGGAAAGAATAAAGTGCGTAAAATGGACGACACAACCACGGTCATGGAATAAGTCCAATTACGCCCTAGAAATTAATTATAGTCAAGGGGCACATCAACCACCTCGACATCAACCTCCACTTTCTTTCCACCTAACTGAACCGAGAAAGAATAAATAATTATGTGGGGTCGAAAAGAACGAGCATCAAATGCGGTCAACATAGTCATAGATTGAGAAAGCATTGGAGAACCAATGGCTTTCCAACAGGTTAAGGACATCATGCATGTTGCAACACCTTCATCAATAATAGTATGTTTGATGGTATACTTCAAGTAATCCACATGTATTTGAAAGGCCACATGGAAAGGAAAGCGAGGTTGAACATATATGACATCAAGCTTGATAACCTTAGAGCCATGTTGGTCTAGAGCTCCTAAAGCAGATATTAATCCATTCCGCTATGAAGGACAGATCTAGAGAACCTCCAAAGCCGACATCTGGAGCACCTTAAAAAATCATATGTTTCTTGCTATAGCAACAATGATTTATAACATCTTCTACAGCTTAATACTCAGAGTATGCCAGCCACAAGGAGAAGTATACAAATTCCAGTTTGGAAAAAACACCAGCAACTTCTACAAGGTGCAGCCTAAAAAAGTTTCAAAAAGAGGAGGTTTGTGCTATTCCGGTACTGGTCATAACCCTGTACTCATCTGGTACCAAAAGAGGAGGTCTGTGCTATTCCAGTACTAAGCACAACCCTGCGCCCATCCGATACTCAGGTGATACAGTACTAGTAATAAGGTGTTGGTAGCTCTAATCATATATTCAAGTTTTGTTGCTCGATTTAAGTACTAGGACATATAAATTCAACATTTTCCATTTTACTAAAGAAATTAGATTAATTATGCAGTAAACATATGGTTACTCTCAATTATTGCATGCTCCCTACCATGAAATTTTGCAAGCCCTCGTATACATCTCCTTGTATATTATCATTGAATTCCTTTGTGAAGTGGTTGTCATCATGAATAAGAAAAAATCATCCATCAGGTCACTCTATTTCTGCCCCCTACTCTGTTCCGGTACTACAAAATTATGTTCTGGTATCGTCCTGCTCCATTACTTATCTGGTACTGATGCCAAAGTGATATGATCTTTTTCATGTGCTTAACATTGTTTTCACTTCAGGTAATTGGTGGTATGGGCTAATCTTTTCATGTTCTTTCTATCAAGTATCATTTAAGTCTTGTGTTGAATTGTTATTTACTCTCATGTACATATTCCTCCTACATTTATACACTCACACCTAAATGAATAATCCTTGCTATCCTTTAAGAAGATATTTTCACATTTAGCTCTATATGATAATGGGTGCACTTGTCTTATTAGCTCATCATTTTGAAGAAGTGATTGCTAATTGAAATACCCATTGAAAAGTTGTGACACCATTATGTCAAATACTAACCTAGTTGATTCAAACAAGTTTTTATCCAAGTTTATCTTTACATGTTTTTCTTGGGAGGTATTGATGAAAACCTCATGTGGTGGACTGCCCTTGCAAAACCACAATGAACTTTCATGAGAACCCTAATAGGATTAACTAGAGGGACCTCTTAGTCATTATCTGAGATGTTCCATTATACATTGAATAGCTGAGATTTAAGTTGAATGTGGATGATGTCACCCTTGGGATAATTGCAAACAATTAATTATGTGCCTAATAACTCTAAAACACTCTCATACCACCTGCCTTCCTTATACTCTAAAACTGTCAATGAACAGTATACATCATTCTAAATGTTTTGAGTAATATAATAAAAAGGAAGTATCGGGAAGTACAAGTAAACCCACCGAGGTACTAAACAAGCCTATTGGCAGTGGGTCCATGCTTGTATGGTACTAAGGTAAACCCGTCAGGGTACTGAACATACATGCTGGCAGCAAGGCTATGCCGGGTAAAGGGAGTTGAAAAATATAAAGTGGCACACCTAAAACTGAACAAAAAACCTTGGGTCTCATTCTTAAGAAATCATTATCAAATCAAGGCTAGGATATGACCTTTATATCTCTCAGATGATGTTCTTAATAACCTTCAAGTATCCACTTTAGAGTTCTATCTTTTAAAATAAATAGGTTTTCATGAGAAGTGGGACCCTCAGAATATGTAATTCACCTTACCTAAGCAAGAAGAGCTTCATCTCTAAAAACTTGGATAAGAAACGAGTTAATCATCTTGGGATGTATTCTTTTATGTGTTTCTCTCTTCAAATTAGATCTAAACTATGCTTATATCAATTTTGTTTTAAAAGTAATCTAGCCAAGGGGGGGTTATTAGTCAAATTTATTTTGAAAACTCTTGGACACTATCCTATAATCATATTAGATTCACATCCATCCCTTTCTACTCACCTTGATTGAAAACAGATTGGATAAGACCTAACGTTAAATCACTAACAGATCTAATCTATTACTCATGACTCCACTTTTTTGTCATAACTACTTTGCCATGGGTAAGAAGTGTGAATCATAGGCTAGGAAGTTTATATTGTATAGTAGGAACTTAAGATATGAATAAGGATGGAACATCAGGGAATGCTTGATCAAGTGAGGAGTACCGTTAATTTTGAAATTTTTGAGGATCATTGTTGCATGAGGACATGTAATGAATTAAGCATGGGGGTATGTTGAGTCTCCATTTTGACACTTATAATGCCCTATATTACCCCCTATCTGGGTCTATTCTACCTATGCTATGAGTGTATACTTGATTTTTTCCTCCATAAATACACTCGATGACCTTGTTCACGTGCATAAGAGGTAAATTATGATTAAAGCATGGTTTGTTTAGTTTTGTTGAGTTAAAACGATTAAATGTTTGATTTTGCATGATCCTAATCATTTGATTTTTAAGAAGCATTGATTTGGTACCAACATACCCACACAACATTGATCTGGTATTTCTCTGTGCTATTCCGATACCAGCCTGTGTTATTCCAGTACCAGCCTATGCTAATCCGGTACTAAAATCCTATCTACATGATTTTGGTACCAACATTTCGGTACTAGATTTGCACCTTGATTTTCGGGCAGATAACGCTGAATATAAAAATTTGGGGACATGGGTTTTGTCCAAAAGTTTTCTTTCATGCAGACTCATGGTCCAAAATCACCATATATCACATGTGTGGACCTCCAGCTCAAGGTGAATGATTCATCCTAAATCATTGCCAATTTTCCAGAAATTCTAAGATCATGCCCAAATTCATGGGAAATGCATTTCCTTGATTAGATAAATGGTTGTACTCGACCTCCATAGATGTAAAATGGTTTTGATTTGGATTTTATTGTCTAGATACAAATTTGTAATGTAAAAATCATATAAATTGAGTGATGGCTCTAAGCCAAAGGAGAGGAATTAGTATGCTGCAAATTGGATTTCTGAACCAACTCTTTTTGTAAATTTATTTGTGGAAGATCAATGGAAGTTTGAATTCAAGGATCTTGTGTGTCTCTTAGCATTTAGCATCTTCTGATCTAAAATATTCCATGTTTGCATCGGCAAGGGCCCACCGATCCAGCTTGGTAAGTTCATTGTAAATTATTAGTATAGATTTCTATTTCCTGTACTTGTTTTTATTTCATTTTCAATTTCACTATTAGAATTGATTACACAGTGTGGAAGTATAGGAACATTTAAGATCCCATCATTCACCCTACATGGACTGTTAAATGGACAATCTTAATACACCTAATGTTTCCTGTGTAGGAACAAAGAGGTTCTTCCAGAATTGATTAAGTTATGAGTGATTGGCATTTAAATACTGAGTGCATAAAGTTGATTACAGTTTGTTGTTAGATTAGTTTCTCTAGGAGATAGAATCAAAGTTCATATTTTTATTTCATAAGCCTCTAATGAACATATTTTTCACCTAAGAAAGAACCTTTTGATTCACTGTTTTCTTGAGAAGTTTTGTTATCAGTTTTCTCTTCTAAGTTTGGAGTTGTATTGTTGAAGTGTGCCCAGATTTGCTTGCTAGTTGTTGTTAAGAGTAGTAGCTACAAATAACCAAGTCAAAGTCCATCTTTCCACTTCATGAGCTTGTAAATGGACAAGGCATTATCTGAGCAAAATCATTTGAGTGCATGATTGCAAGTTTTTCTTTCTAATTTTTGAATTGTGTGAAGAGTGTTATCTTTGAAGACAGAGTATTTTGTTATTGATGGTTTTCTTATCTAATATATACTAAACATACATAGGAACCTATCTATTATCGACACATATAGTGCATCAACTCTACTAATTACGAATACCGGTTGATAATTTATTTTTGGTAATATATTATGCATATAATTGCACCAACAATATGTATAAATTTTACAAGGAAACTTCATCTTCCTCTTTTCTTTCTTTCCCTCACCAGCATTAACCTTCAATCTATCATTGTTAGCATTGTCCTAGGTTATGTTATCATTTCTCCCACCCTTACGATTACCTCATCCTTTCCTTCTATTCCCTCCTGGTTCCTGGTTACCATTCGGGTTGGTCAACGACTGTACAAAATTCACATCTGTCGACTGAGTGGGAGTGGAGGACATAGACGAAGTTGGTCCTAATACATAATAGATTAGAGACAAATCCTTTAACTGGTTCTTCACCAATTCTACAGACTTAGTATTTGCAGAGCCTATAATTCCATCGACATGAAGCCCATGCTTTTGTCTTAGGTCATAATTTGATCTCGGTGCATCAGGAAGAATTTCATATAACATCCCAAATTGGGCATATATGAGGTCCATTTGTTGGGATTTGAAAATATCTTATTCCTCGGATGTTACTCCAGATGTAGAAACATCCTTCAAAATATAAGGAAATAGGGATTTCAAGAACCATTCCGACAGAAAATTTGGAGGAATGTAGGCTTTAATCAACCTCTTCCATATGTGCCACTCTTGGATGTGGTCTAAGATATGTGTGGCCTTATCTTGATGGAGGGATGACAAGATTTCTATGCTATCATGATAATGAATCGACAACTAGAAGAGGTTGAGAAATACTAAAACCATCTAATTAAAATTCCCATATGTTCCCCTGGTAGCTCAATGTACCATTTCGCTATGAATCCCGTGAGGGTGCGTTGAAATAGTCTCAAATGAATATAATCATCATTAAGAGAATTTGATGAGCACCAAAGTTGAAAATTAGTAACGTGATCACCTGGATCCTCACTAGTCTTGCCCTCAAATTTTAGAATATCTAAACGAATCTAAGTGGGGAGAGGGGACCATGATGGATCATGACGCATCGGGTCATTCATTAATATTGACAGGTATGGAAAATTAAGCGTGGCCAGAAAATGGAGTCAAAGTTGCAGCATCTGAGCCCATGCTCTCGAGGAAGATTGATGCTGAGGGATTGCAGCCAATCCAAGGTTCCGGTATGCACCATGCCCCTGTCTGGGAGTATAATATCCTCCTACAAACTGATTCATAGGAGGTTTTATGGGCACCATACCTGTAGGAATGTTATAATGAGGGTTATAAACATTTCCCCTAGCTAGAGGATATCTAGGCTGGGGGTTTCCCATAGTATGAAACTGACTCCCCCCAGGTGGAAATCCGGAGGATAGAGTTGGATTCGTCATACCAAACGTGTTGGTTGGAATCGGTGTGGAGGAATAAGGGGGAAAGGATGGAAGATGGGAAGAATCTTGTCCACCCAGTTGATTACTCCATCTAGGAGCATTAAGACTAGGATTTGACCCGAAATAAAATGGAGGTTGACCCCCAACCGTAGGATTCATTTGGGGAATTTGACTTCCACCAAATGAGAGAGGAATATGAGGGGGGTCCATGCCCCTAAGTCCAATACTAGGATTTGTATTAGTCACTGGAATGGAGGATGAAAATTGCGATGTCAGATTTGGAATACCATAAGAGAAAGAGTTAGAGGCCAAAGTTATGGACTGAGAATTATATCCAGGTGAATGCAAAAGAGACCCAAAAGGGTTCATTACTATAGGTCGAGTAGCAACCACAGGCTGGATAGGAGTAACGATGGGAACCTATGATACTACAACCTTCACAGCTAGAGTATTTGAAGGAACCCCATTGACTACAATAGGTATAGGAGTCGAAGTAATCTCGGTGTCATTCGGCCTCGAATCAATACTCATACTTGTATAATCACAAGTTTGATAGGTGGAGGTGTGTGTACCACATTTTATAACTTTGCGCCTCTTAGAGGGAAAAGAGTCAAGGTGTGGTGGTAAATTCAACAAATGGTGAGACTTGCGAGGAAGCTGGTCTAGCTCCATGATGACTCAAGACTTGAGATATAAAAACAAAATCTTGGGGCCAACTAACAATCAAAGAGCACACAAAAATAAACAAAAAGGCCAAATGCACACAAACAATATATAGTAGCTTAAAAGGGGCCTCCCTCACTAGATTAGGTATGCCTCACCCAAGAGGGGCCTGAGACTCCCTTCAAAATATTGGAGGTATATTAATCAATTATAAGGGATCTCGTGGGATTAAAAACACAGTATGTCAGATCCCCCCAGAGAGGTAATCCTCTATAAAGGTTGTGTGTTGTCTGACCCTTATCTAATTTAGGGTACCTACAGAATAACCCCTGCAAGTAACCTATGTGGTTACCTATGTCAAGAAACTAAATTCACCATGATATAACCAATGTGCAGGCGAACAATCTTAAGTCAGGTCCACCATATGGGCAGGGTAACAAAGATTGAAATCTTGAAAGCACCACATCTCAAGGAGGTAAAGGTACTAGCAAGACCCACAAATACAAATAGATCCCTAGAAATATATCTAACGCTAATAAGGTATTAGAGGGATATCTCTACAACCAACTTCACACGACCTCGTGCTTAACTTTGGTGTGAGTGGAGCATATCGATGACACTAATTACACAATGGATTTCACCACTCCCTGGTCAGACACATATGTTGAGTTTAATAGCCTTGGATAAGCTTACTCACACAATCCTTTTCCAAGGAACTATATCCTATTCTTGTTTTTGTACTTTGAAAAAAAAATCATTTCTAATCAATTTTAATTAATCATCATTACTTTTAATGGATTTGTTTACTCAAAAGATGTGGTCGTGAAATTGATGATGTTATGACTCAGCATATAAAAATAAATGAATACAAATAAAGTGTTAAGTCCTAATTCTCAAAAGATGATAATCTTTTCAAATGAAAGTTTCAATTCAACTCTGCAATTTCAATAATATGCAATATTTCCATATGTGTCAAGATAAATACTAACAACCCAAAAAGAGAAAATGCCAAAATGAAAAATGTATATTTTTGTATTTTCAATATAAAGAAATGAAAATTCAAGGACTAAATAACAGCTTGATATAAAGACCCTACTGGAAGAAAAAAGAGATAAGCCAAGCATGATACCAACAAGCGAACACTCAGACCATGCAAGGACGACCAATGAAAAATATGACAAGAAAGAAAAATCGCCCAAAAATTCAACCAAAAAAAGGTTTCCTATCACTCTGTAGGCACTCAATAGCTAGGACAGAGACCCGAAAAGACTCAACAACCATCAAAACTCACCCAACAAACACCAAACTCAGAAAAAAAATCCTAAAAAGTTGATGTACGTGACAGTTTAAGGAAAACTTGTGTATGTACTTTCCCTATAGAAGGATAGCTCGCATATGTACATGTCTGTCATGGGAAAACCCGCGTATATGTATTAAAACATTTTCAGGGAAAGGATTAAGCCAAGAAACTAATATACAAAGTAAAAATAGGCTTTCAAGCAATCAAGCGACAAGAAAACTCAGGCTAACATAGAGAAATTGAAGGAGAAAAATACTCCAAACCCCAAAATAGAAGATTCAATCCCCAGTACGGTCGCCAATTTTGTTACGAGGAAAATTACTCTATGGCATGGGGTAAACCAAAACAGACAAAATGACTATAGAAATCAACTCTAATCCCAAGTATGCTATATAAATGAAAATGCTAACAAGACAAGATAAAGATCCTACATCGTCTGGACGTTCAATGAAAACCACTGTTGAGCACGCAACTCAAAGCTTTATCCCTGAAACTTATTCTCAGCAACCAAGCTACACAAGCATATGGTGATAATATATAAGTTTATCACATACAATAGCATAATCCATTAAAATTCATAACAAATACACCCATGGAATAATAATTCAAATATTTGCAAGATAGCATTTGGACGAGAAAAGAGTATTTCTATTAAAAATGATCAACATAAGTGTATAAGTGACAAACTTCTGTGTTGGCACATCTCAAAACTGAGAAACTAAGTACCTTCTAAATGGGCCTCCACCACTTCAATCCTCCACCAAAGAAAAGTTCATATAAGAGAGACAATTAGGTTCTCCATCAAAGAGGGAAGAGATTGGGGTCTGAACAATGTGTTCAGACTTTAAAGGACAAAGGGATGCAGACTCAATGTGAAGTGAAAATTTCTCCAGAGTATGTTTTCTTTCAAAAGTTGAATTCTCTCCTTCTCCACATCTTGGATATGGCCCAATTTATAGCCTTCAAATGAAACTAAAGGGACGAGTTGGAACATTTCTAGTATATGGAAGGTCAAGGATCATGGATCTCTTGATGTGACATGGAAACTTGACACAATTTTTAATTTTGGGAACAAAACCCGATGTACGCGGGTTGTAATGGTGCAACCTATGTATATGCATGTTGTATAATTGTTAGGGCGCATATAAGTGGAAAAATATGATTTTTTAGCTCTAGGAGGTGCAAAAGGGGACTTCAAGTCTGCATAGGGAAATGTAAAGGCCTTCTGAGAAAGTTTCATGGGGTGAGGCAAATATTTCTATAACACTCTCGTAACTTCCTAAGAGACTAGACTAGGTAGAAATTTACTCCCATAATTGTTGGTGTGTGTCCAGATTACTCTAAACCACCACTATGGCACATTGGCTTCTCCTCTAGTTCACATCATTGAGTTATATAGAGCATATCATGTGTAAATTATCATCCATTCATTTGGTTAATGAGAATTCTTCCATTCTTTCTCTCCTGCTTCTCTTTTCTCATATTTTCTCTGCAAACTGTGTATGCCATTTGCTAGCTAGATATATTATGTGCAGGTTCAACACATTTACAAAAAGTAGGGAAAATCACTTATGTACCATACACTAACTGGTATGGTGAAGTTCCAATTGACTTTTTAAGGCTGATTATGTCTACCCACAATGCAAATATGAACTTTTTATGCCAAGCCTTTTTGTTCTCCTGTAGTAATTTCTTGATGATCCTTATTAAAATTTTGTTTGATGACTCAACCAATCCATTACCTTGAGGGTAATAGGATATAGAATGACTAAGCATTATGTTATAGTCTTCACATAATTTGATCATTTTCTTCGATTTAAAAGTTGTTGCGTTGCCAGTCATGATTCTCCTAGGACAACCAAACCTGGAAAACATGTTGTTTTCTAAAAATTGAATAATCACAACATCAGTTGCTTGTCTAGTTGGTACAACCTCAATCCATTTGGTAAAATATTCTATAGCAGTCAATATACACTTATGCTAACCTGAAGATGTTGGATGGATATCACCAATGAATTCAAGACCCCACTGTTGTAAGGGTGCCTCCTCTGAAATAGGCTTCAAAGGAAATGGAAACAACTTCCTCTTAACTTAAAAAATTTGACATTCATGACAAGCTGTTACTCCTTTATACACATATGAAAATATTGTTGGGCAATAGAAACCTGCTCTAAGAATTTTGTTCACAATAGTCTTCCAATAGTGATGTCCTCCACAATCACTCTAATGAAATTCTTTCATAGTCTGTTGTGCTTCATATTCCAATAGACAATTTAATAAAACTCCTCCTGGATCATTGCAATACAAAAAACCATCTATGATACAAAGTTTGTTGCTTTCAATTTCAAAAATATGGCCTTATTCTTGCTCAAGTCTGGTGGGGCTTGTAAATTTTGTAAAATATAAATTATATCACTATACCATGGAGATGAAAATAAATTTTGAGATACCTGAGGTGTTAGTTCTGCATCCATGCTGTCTGAAAGGTATACAATGAAATTGATTCCCAGGAGATCAAAATTTGACTGATCCATCAATTTTTATAGTCCTTGACCTTTGACCAACTTTGTTGGCTTTATCTCTATATCATACTCCAATAGGACTACAATCCATTTCCCTCTTTGACCTTCAGGATCTGGCTGAGTTAAAATTTCTTTGACTGCACTATTAGGAACAAAAGCAATAACATGAGAATGCAAGATATAAACCTTGAATTCCTTCAATGCCTTCACCATTGCATATGATTTCTTTTCCATGATTTTATAGTTCAATGTTGAATCCCTCAATGTTCTTCTATAAAAGGCAATAGCCTGTTCCAAATTTTGATCATTTTTCTGCAGCAACACTCCTGTAATAGTATGTTCTGAGGCAAAGGAAAATATCATAAAATATTTTGAATAGTCTAGGATAATTAATATTGGTGCTTCATTCATTGCTCTTTTTATGTCATCAAATGATCCTTTTGCTTCAGCTGTCCATTTAACCTGATTATATTTTCTCAACATATGGGTAATAAACTTGTCAGTTTCAACAAAGTTTGGTATAAACCTTCTTAGGAAGTTCACCCTTCCAAGAAAATATTTCACTTCCTTTTTATTCCCGGGAGTGTCTATTTTCTGAATTGTTGCTACTCTGCTTGGATCTATTTTGATTCCCTCTTTTGTTATCACATTTCCTAACAGTTTCCCTTCTCACATTGCAAAATTTGACTTCTTTGGATGCAAGGAAATACCAAACCTCCTGCACTTTTGAAAAACCTGTTTCAAATGTTTCAAATGATCATCATTAGGGTTGGAAAAAACTATAATATCATCCAAATATATAACAATGAACTTATCCCTTTCTTCCACAAAGGCTATATCCATAGCCCTTTGAAATGTTGCTCTTGCATTCATCAACAAAAATGGCATCTTTGCATACATGAACGTTCCCCAAGGTGTGGTAAAAGTTGTCATTTCTTGATCATATGGATGCACGATAATTTGATTATACCCTGAATATCCATTCAACATTGATATTTTTTGTGATACCACAACTTTCTACCAGATATAATCCATCTTTGGGAGAGGATAGTTGTATTTCAAAGACACCCTGTTCATATTCCTGAAATCTACACACAGTTTGTTTTCTCCATTCTTCTTCCTGACATGAACTAGGTTAGCCAACCATTTATAAAATCTCAATGAAACAATAATCTTTGCATCAAACAATTTCTTCTTTTCTTTCTCAATTAAAGGCAAGAGCAATGGATTTATCCTTCTTAGCTTTTGTTTTAAGCGTTTCTAATCTTCTTTGATTGGGATTGTATGCTGGATGATTCTTGTATCATATACTTTTAGTTCCTCATAGCTCCATGCAAACACATATGAGAATTCCTTCATCAATTTAAGATGCCTTTACTTGTTTTCATAGGTTAAAGACTTAGACAATTTGATTAATTTTGGTTCATTTTCAGTTCCAATGTTGCAGTCGTCTGCCTCACTATCATTAGAAGTCACTTTTGGATTCTTTGCCACATCATTATTATCAAAAATATTCTCAAGAGGAAACAAACCTTTTGGGATGCAATTATTTTTCAACTAAATTATCTCCTTTCCAGCTATAACATTCTGATAGTCTTGTGAATTTGGAGTCAAACCTACATTTTCCTCTTCAACAAACATATTTTCTTCATCAATATGTGTGTTTTCAAATTCACCTGAAATTTGAAGGAACCTAATGAATTTTTTATCATCTTCAAAGACCTTCCAGTATTTGATATTGTCAAGGACTAATGGTCTGTGTTTGATTTCAATATCATACTTCTTATTTGGATGAATAGGAATTTTGAAAACACTGGATGAGGTAGATAAAGAATCAACAATCATATTCTTCCCCCTTGGTATGAATGATATACCATACTCTTTGAATCCTTCCAATAAATAAAACATTGCATTCATGTACGCCCTCATTCTTGGGGTGTTTGGTATAATAAATGGCCTTAAATTGATTAATTACTAGCTCAAAATCACCATGCACAACTATTCTCTTAGCCCTCAAGTCTTTCAAAGTATTTAGTCCCAAAATAAAAGCCTCATATTCAACTACATTGTTTGTACAGTAAAAAGACAACTTAAAAGAACAGATTTTTGAAGCACCTTTTGGAGGGACAATCCAAACACCTGCCCTGACTCTTTCTTTAATGACATCTCCATCAAATTCCATGTTCCATAGCCCATCATATACATCATCTTCTTGATTTGAACTGAGTTCTTCCTACAACTGTTCACCTTTCTTCTCTAGAACTTTAGGTTCATTCTTGTCCTCCTCTTCAAAACAAATATCATTATAAAAAATGGAATCCTTGATATCAGTGTCAAAAACATACATAGGGTTATTATTAGGCATGTCTGGACTACTTACCATGTATTCCAATTGTGTTTCTCTGTACAGTCTCCTTTGTTTCCCAAACATTGGAATTGTTTCATATGACATGTCCATTTGCAAGGTACCCTTTAATTTTGTTGCCCAATACCTAGATAATAACATCCAAAATTTAGGTGGAATATGATCAACCACCACATCCATAACAACACTTTTAGATGGGATATAAGTTAAAGTAACACAAAGATATTTAATCAACCCCGAGAATTTAACCTTCCTTGAATAAAATGAAAAAAGATCTTTATATGTCCTTGTGACGTCTAATCCAAGATTTTCCATAACCACCTTTGGAATCAAATTGGGGTATGCCCCTGAATCTAACATTGCATTATGCAGGGTCATATCATGAAAATTGAGACTGGTGTAAAAAGGAGGTACTTCATCATTATCATTGTCTACCTCAACCCGAGGACCAAAAAGGAAAGTAGGATGATCATCATGAAGATTTAGATTGTCATATGTCTCTCCCATTTTCAACATCTTCATAATATGACCTCTATATTCAGTATTCTTTATAAGTTCATTAAAATGGATTGACATTTTTAACTTAGAGATTTAACTTTCAAGATTAAAAGGAGACTGAGACTTTTCTACCTATTTGATGTTAACATCCTTCTTTCCATATTGAGATTTATTTGGAGCATCATCTTTTGGAATATCTTTCTCTGGCATGTATTTCCTTGGAGGATCCTTCCTCTTTTGACTGGTAGAGAGCTGATCAACTTGAACTTTATTTGGATTGACCACTACATTTTTTTTTTCTAAGATTGTACTGTTTCTGAAATTCAAAAATAACATTTTGATACCCATGTCTATATTATTTTGAATCCATCAACAAGACATTATCTTGTTCTTGCATAAACATGTCATGATATTCTTTAGTCAAATAGACTTCAAAATCATCTTCATAAAAAAGATGGATTTGATCTTTAGATTGTTCAATAAAAGCTTCAACATAATTTTCCTGAAATGGAGGTCTGATTTGTTAGTCTCCTTGATTTCTTTGATCTCGTCGTCTCACTTGAGTAACTGGAGGTCTCCTAAAGTTTGGATTTCTTATTTGAGGCTCTTGTCTTTCTCTAGTAACAACTTTGTTATCCAAAGTAAAATTTTCTACTAACATATCCATAGTTTTCACCATGATATCTAACTTTGCATCTGAAGATTGAGAGGATGAAGGCTGATTTTCTTCTTTAACTTTATTTTTCTTAGTTTCAACTTTATTTTTATTTTTCCAGATGCCATTAAATTCACTTATACCTCTCTAGAATCATTCATCATATCAACTAAAGTGGCATATCTTCTCTCTCTTAAAAAAAAAAACAAAATTGCTACTCAAAATCATCAACATAGTGAAATTGAGCAGCTCCAAGAGGGGGTTTAATTTGGTCTAGGATTGAATTGTACACCTTCATGAACCTAGTAGAAAATTCTTGCACTGTCTCAGCATGATCTTTTTTTAAATTGTTGAACTGTGCCAATAGTTGCAATGGATTTTTCTTATCTTCCCATTTTCTAAGAAAAAATTGTTCAAAACCCAAAAAATCAGGAATACTTCCTGCTACAAGTCCCTTAGACCATTTCTTGACTTCTCCATGAAAAAAATTGTGCAAACAGTCTCATCTTAGCATATTCATGGTCAAATTATTCTAAATCAATGAAATCATTAAATCTATCTAAATGTTGTTGTGTTGTGATATCTCCTTTTGCACTATATGTTTTAATTCTTTCAAAATAGTTTTGGGGTAAGTCATGTAGTTGAGTAGGGAGAACAAAAGGGGAAAACATAGAAGCCATAACTCTGATAGGACTCTAACTTATAGTTGAAACTTGGCTTGAAACTGAAGCCTTTGGAGAACTGACACCAGCCTTTGGAGAATTTATAAAAGGAGCAGTATGAAATAAATACTTAAACTTGTTTACATCAAACATTTTTTTACTTAAATCTGATTCTGACTTGGTTCCAATAAGAGATTTCAAAAATTTTAAAACAAAAGGAACATCTTCAATAATTTTTACTTCAACTTTTGGAAAGGGAAAAGTTCTTTCTAAGAAAATGGTATGTGATTCAGATGACTTCTTCTGACTTTTTCGAATAATCTTCTCAGGATCAAAAGCAGTTTCTAGAGGATTTGGATCTGGATTCTTCCTTGTATAAATCTTCTTGGGAGGCATAATTTTCAGTGGGGTCACCTTTTTCAACTAATATTCATAATGGAATTGCCAGGGTAAAATTATACAACCAAATTTTGTGTCTGAGTCTCTGTCTACCCTTAGGAATCATATCTGAATCTTTGTCATTCTTACCCATGGAATATTTCACCTTTTCTTCCTGATAACGACACCAAAATGTTATCACTCTATAATTTTCCTTATCTGTGGAAGGAAAACCCAGAGGTAATCTCAAACTAACTTGCAGATTGGAAGCTAGCCCTTCCAACCCAGAGATGGCTCTCTCTGATAACTTAGCCATAGGAAAGAGTGGTTATTTAATACACACAATGTATAGATCTTGAATTGGGTGAGGTTTTCAAAATATGGTGGAAGGGTTGAGTGAAACTCCCATTGGGCATGGAGTCATAATAAAGAGATGTCAAATCAAAGCTTTCAAAACTGGTTAATATGAATGAAGGAACTTCAAAGAATAGGTAGAAGGAAATATGTCAGTCATCATAGCTATTGCGGTGTGGTGGTGAGAAGAAATCAACACATCAATTATAATAGAGCACCTATCAGGAGATGAATTTTGTTACATTATCATAATATTAATACATGAAGTTGAATGTGAGATAAACAACATCAATGATGAATTCTCTATCTATAATCATTCATTAAAATTAGAGGAATAAACATATGATGAAAAATATGGAAAACACTCACAAACAAAACACATTGTAGATTACCAACACAAGAATCTCTGAGACAAAATGTCCAAGAATTTCTGCTCAAAAGCTTATAATTAACACTAAAAAACATATACAACAACCAAAGAGTCTTTGTCCTCAAGTCCCCAACCCCTTCACCCTCGTTTCCTTCACCATATATAGAATCAAATTACATTCTAACTCAATAGAGTCAAAATCTTTAGGTTTTCTCATTCTAGAAGGAGTTGCAACTGATTACTAACTAATTGCTAACTAATTTCAACAGAATCCTATATTTTAGGGTTTAAATTCTTGACTCACTCATATAACCATAACATATTTCGATTACATATATTTAATGGAAAAATAGTTTATCTTTCAATCCTGATGATGACTTAAAAAAATCATCTCATCTGATCGTTGAATATGCTTTGATATGGGTTGCCTATGTGATTTTGCAGTGACCAAGAGACTTGGTGTGAAATCTTTGTTTTCAACAGTTTCACAGAAAATATGGTAAATTTTCTACGAAATCTCTGTTCCTGCTACCGATGTTGCAAAAATTCTCCAAGCTTGACCCATCATCTCCAAAACTTGAGATGACATAAAAAAACCAAAACACGATATCTATTGAATATTTCTAGATCATTCCATTGCAAATTGAGCTGGCATATCCAGATTATTCCTTGCAGTGTTTTCCTTATTCAACCTATCATTTTCTTGTAATGTTATATTCTGTTTGTATAGGTTTTTTACTTGTCTGTGTAGGGGAAAATATATATTAACCATCCTTGTGTTGTTTCCTAAGGCTCCTTCACACAAATCCAAGTGTTCTTCTATCTTTCTCTTTATTTGTCTATTTTCTTCCCTCAGTTGTACAATCACAACCTGAGCTTCTTTTAACTGTTTCCTTAGTCTCTTAATTGTCATTTTATCTTCTTCCGAAGGATATTGAACTTCAAAAACTTCTTCAGGCACACACTGAACATGAATCTTAGATCGGGTCTCTTCATTATGAGTTTGTCTCTTTGTTGTTGATCTGGTCACAGGTCTGCTAGGTTTTTCTTTCTCAAGTTCTTTTGGACTAAACATCATTTTTTTACCTGGTGGAGATTGGAATTCCAAAATATCCTCAGCTTCATAACATGGATATTCCTCATCTGCAGGGATCAATTTCTTCATAACTGACCTAGTTAAGGGTCTCTTGGGTTTCCCCATTTATGTTGCTTCAGGAGTGAAAATAAGATCTATGCCTTTCATCTTTCCTTTTTTACTGTCATAATTTTCTTCAATTTTTTCAGTTGTATTTATACCCTTTTCCTTATCCTTGGATCCTTTACTGAGAGAAATTATGGTTGTAGTCTCAAGGGTTTCAATTACAACCAGTTGTTTTTATTTATTATTTCCTCTTTCACTTTTTAAACTGCTAGAAGTTGCTTTATCATTTGTGGAAGGGGTACTTCCCTTAGACGATGGATAAATAATGGACTCTACACAAAAACATGCTATGGAAAGAAAGGAATCCCATTCTCCATTTGTTTTCCTAAGCTCCTCAAGGACTAAAAGTTTGATAAGACTAAAATGAAAGAGACTAGGTTCAACTTGCTTTTACTTTTATTGTACTTTGTCAGCCTCTTCCCCAAGATTCTACAAAGATAATATGGAAGATTCAGATATTTTTTACCTGTGAAATGCACGAGTAGTATGATATGGTACATGTACAACATGTTGAAATTCCCCTCACAAGTGAAATATCTCTGGATTACTCGCAACAGCTTGTCATGGTGTTCTAGCATATGGTTCCTTGGCACCCCTTTCAACAGGTTTTCATTCTGATATTCTGAATTAAAATAATCATTACAGTATGAAGAATCCAAGGCCATCCCCTTAAACCACCTCTCACCTTGCAGGATCATTTATGTAATTGTTGCAATTGTTTGCTCTATGACTTGGAATTCCAGTGATCGGACTCTTGTTTTGAATCCTTAAAAATTCAAGGAAAATTGCTTGGCTACCTCCATGTGACCTCCCTGCAAATGTTCACAGAAGGTGAGGAATCCCACTGTTTGAAAATATTCTCTGAAGATGGGATTTAAATCCAACAATTGCAAACCCTGGGGTTCAAACCTCACTATATCACCTCCCTTGTATATCTTCTTCTTTTGCTTGTTGTGCTTGTAGTGTTCCATGGATATTGGTGGAGAGTGATATGATGATGGTGGGTGTAGGGGGTAGAAATATTTAAATAATGTGGAGAAAATCCTAGAGCATTGGGATTTATTTAAGATATAGTGCTTTAGCAATAAGGAATTTCGTAGTAAATTGGACAAAAATTTTGTAGCAAACAAGAATTTAGTAGCAAATAAAGATAGAAAAGTTTTGATGGCACATAGGGTTAAAGAAACTGAGAAATCTATAGCAAAAAACAAATCTTCAATGGAGTCCAAGGATGATACAAGGCTTTAGCATTTCATATCATATTGAACTTTCACAACAAATGGGTATTTTCGCAGCAAACTGTAGTTTCACAACAAACCATAGTTTTGCTGATTTTAAAAAGGAAATATCCCATAACCCTATAAGCCCAATTGACAAGGAAAAAAATGACTCCCATGGTTTTCTGATCATTATGGATAGAGGGTATTTCTGTAGTGATTTGACATTGACAGTTAGTCACTGTGAAATGCTAGGAGGTTCTGCAGCAAAATTTAAATTGATTGGTTACAAGTCCCTTAAAGGTACAATTTGGATTGGAAAGCCTAAGTAATATTTTGTACATGTGATATCATGTTCTCATGACTCTTTTAAAGACATGATGCAATAAATTTAAGAATCACCCTTTTCAAATGATGACAAAGGACTATGGGATAACAATGTGACAAACTGACTTGACCTTGAACAAGACTAACCACTCACCTATGACTTGAGATGATGCTATAATTACCTTAGACATGACTCAATTAAACCCAAACTTGATTCATAAGTGAATGAACCCAAAACATTTGCCATGGAACACTAACCCTAGGACCTTGACACATGGTCTTTAAAGACCAAGAAATGACCATAAGACTCAACAGTAAACAAAACAAAATGTTTTGACTTTGTAAATTTACACATACTGACACAACTGAGATGTGAGGAATTGAACCCTCAAGTACAAGACCCATATTGTAGACAAAAGTAAATATATCCAACCTGTACCAATAACATGTCACAATTTGTACCAATAAACCTGTACTATCAACCATGTACCTCAATCACTCACACAACCTATACCATCTCAAGTGCATCAACTATGCACAACACAACCTGTCACATCAACCTATCTCCTCTATCAAATCAAATATGATCCCATGGATCTCATGCTCATATAACAATATAAATACACAACATGAAGACCATATTCCAAATACCAACAAAAAAATACCAACTGTATCTCTAAACAAATCTGATATATGCAACAATACTGAACAACCAATACCATCTCAAGATCTAAACCCTAGCTCAAAAAATATACCTCAAACAAGATGTGCCATATCTATCATAAATAAACTCCAACCATGCATTAAATATTATGCCAATATAACCAGCTATGATCCAATACTAAAATTCAGTAGATTTTCCTTAATTCAACTCTACAACAAGCCCTAAATTCCAAGAGGGAATTTAATAGATTTACAAGCCAAAACTCAACCATATTCATAAATTCAACACTACATATATGAAAAACATACCTTTTTCTTCTTGTAGCTATGGATCTATTACAGATCTATTTTTGTAGCTGTGATTTTGCCACGATTTTGTTTCCGTGATTTTGCTGATACGATTTTGTTGCCGCTATTTTGCTACTGCGGTTCTGCTGCTGTGGTTTTGCTGCCACAGTTTTGCTACCGCGATCCTTCTTTCGCGGTTTTGCTGCTACGATTATGTTGTTGCATTTTTTTTGTCACGATTCTATTGCTGTGGTTTTTTTGCCATGATTCTGTTGCCATGGATTTTCTTCCATGATTTTTCTACCACAAATTTGCTCTATCCATAATACCTACCCAAATAAGATTTCACAAATGGATATTCAATTATGTTCAAAAATCATGTTCATAAGAGACCTTTTCTCTCTTATTTATACTCTCCAAGTAGCTTTCTCTAGGGGTTATCTTCTAACCAACTTCCTTATTTTAAGGATAACCCACTCCTAACCACTTTGTCCACTTACAACCACTTTATCCACAAATAGTAATATCACTACTTCTAGTTGCAACTAATTTATTTTTAATTATTTTCTTTTTTCAACAACTTAACCCATGATTGCAACCACTTTGACTAGTAAACTTCTGTTAGGGTCCTAACCCGCACATAGTTAAAGAAATATATTCGGATGTAATAAAGGTCAATATTAATAAGGCCTTTCAATAAAATAGAATAAGGCGGATGTAAGAAGACCTAATAGAAGCTTCCTCTTCTAGATGGATCTTCCTCTAGATACTTCTTTTTAGTATAAATAGGAGTCGAAGGTATGAGAACCCTAGCTTGAAGATTATTATAACAGAGTGCTACTCAACTGGAGGTTGCCCCCTCGAAGAGGCCTGTGAACATTGCTTTCTGAATCAAAGTGCTATTTCAGTTGTTGTTCTCATATTGTTTCTGTGTTATTGTGGAGATTATGCTGGTTATATTACTATTATTCTGCCATTTCTAGCATTTTATTTCTATTCTGCATATTTATTATATCTGGTATCTTGCAAGTGGTATCAGAGCACTTTCCTTGGCAGAAATTGTGGGAATTTTTTTTTTAGGGTAGAGATGTATTTAGGAGTCTTTAAGCCATAGAGATCTGTCATTACGTGCATAAACCCGCGGTTGAGGGATTCATACACACAGGAAATACAAGTGGTTTTTAAGCGCACATCTGTTGGCCACCCTTGTAACCCCTGTTGGTACCCCTTTGAGTGGTAGCGCATCAGACAACACCTATGTATGGATTAGCCTAGAGTTCCTAAATCCCTCTTTAGATAAACCTATTGACCGCCGGACTGCTATAGTGCCACCGAGAACAACACTTGGGAAGATACTCTCTAGTACCTGGGTAATTGGGTAGTACGGCTAAGGGTACGGTCTATCCTCTTTAGTTAGTGCCCTGAGATATTGAGCCGAGTACTACTGTTGGACCCCGCATGTATATCAAAGAGCTATAGCACATGGAAAACCCTTGTCTGTAGAACCCTTGAATACCTAACCCTTGGGGGACAAAAACATAAACAAATTAAACCGGCCAGATCTATTGTCGCGCAACTGTGTTCGGGTTGGCAATTAAATACACATTTCTTTCTAGTTAATAATTTGGGGATTTCAGCACTGCAGCATTGTTTAGATCAAAGTATAACCCCACAGTTGTAAAAACAAAAAAACAAAAAAACAAAAAAAAAAGTCTACAAATTTTTTCACCATTATTTGAGACCTATTCTATTAGATTCATCTCTTCTCCCTTATCACATTCATCCATATCATTTTTAGACAAAATTTTGACCCCACCTACCCCTTTTCAGTTCACCCATCCTCATGGCCCATACCCATAGCCAAGACCTGGAGTCTCACTTCAACACCTTGCAATCTAGTTTCCTTGAGACCCAAAAAGAAGTGAAACAACTCAGTGATACTGTTGCCTCCATGGATACATCCATCAATACAACCATAAATACATCCATGTAGTCCTCAACGGAAGAAGTCAAACAAGAACTGACCACCCATCTTGAATCTATCTTTGCATCCCTCTGCACAAAACTAAAGATCCCTTCTGATGACCCTTTCCATGATGCACCTCCCAAGACTGAAGGTGAACATTCCTCCCATTCCCATACCTTTCATCCCCATCACTTTCAATGCGACCTACATCTTCCACAGGTGGATGTCACAAAATTTGATGGTTCAGACCCCACTAGTTGGGTCACCCAAATGGAACATTATTTCTCTCTCTACAACAT
>JASDQU010012711.1:286283-296303 GCA_032191745.1 Picea mariana | reverse complement strand
ATGAAATGTACTATCCATATAGAATAGTATTATTTTAAAATATATCATAACTCATATCATTACCCATCAAACAAACTTGGGTCCATTACCCAAACCTGGGGTCTCCAAATTTTCATGGCCATAACTCTCTAACCGTGAGGAATTATGTGACGTTCCACATACCACCGGAAATGACATGAAAAGCACTATCCATCTAGGATATTTTCCGTGACAAATTCACTTTCATTCATCTCATTATTCCATAATTAAGCATGGTTTCTCTTACTCCACAAAGCGTCTTCCTGTGAGGGCTTTCACCATAAGGGGACCACTTTGGAGTTCATCCATATTCACTTCTTTTCAACCATGAAAAAACAATAATGAGTCATGTTTACATCAAAAAATACTGGGTCCATTACCCAAACCTTTGTGCTACGGGGCTTTCTTCAAGGGTTGACATCAATGACAACCAACCTTAATCAACACCATTGACAATCATAGGTATCCGGGCGAGCCTTCCACATAGGTTTACTAGCTTTCCTCTGAAGAAACTTGTTCCTCCTAGGGAAGGGATCATGCCAGTATTTCCTATAGCTTCCCAAGTTATTTCTGGCATAATGTTCACTTGCGCTTCTTCATCAAGAGTACAGTCAATATCAAAGTCCCCTATTCTTGCTTCGATTTGCTCATTTTCTTTCAAGATATATGATAGACTAACATGTCGGTGGTCATTCAAGGTATCTCTCATATGTAACACTATATTTTTTTATTCCTTCCGAGTTTCTGCTATAATCTTGGTCTCTTGATCTCCCTCAGGGTTTGCTTGTTCCATATTCAGCTTCTCAAGCCTAGCAATCATTCTAGGACAATCCAATACTTCATGGTCCATAGCCTTACAATAGAGGCAACTAGGTCTTCTCCCAGGGCATTCTTTAGCAATATGTCCTGGTCGCCTACAACTATAACAGAGGGTTAATCCTCTCGTCTGTTTAGATGTTCCCCAACTCCTTCTGTACTGCGCACTAGGATCATGGTGGCTAACCTACAAAAAACTTTTTATAGGAGACTGCATCCACTTGTTAGTCCAGACATTCTTTCAATGCATAGGTATAACATATCTATCACTATACTTATCAGATCTTTTCATATCAAACTTTCTTTCATCTATTAATTCCCTAGTTTTGAAGCAAGGACAAAATCTATCAAACATACCTAGATCCATGCTTTAGAAACAAAAAAATTCACTTATCTTACTTCTACATATCACAAAGCTTCCAGATCTAAAACTTTTAACTATTATTACCTTTATCGAGGCATAGATCTTACAGATCTTACCTTTCTCTTTGCAGATATGACTTCTTTTCTTCAGATTTGACCTCTCTTTCTTCATATCTGACCTCTTTTCTTGGCACAAAGCTTCACAGGTCAAACAAAACACTAAACACTAGGGTAACAGATCTACGCACAGAGCTTATTTCACACAAAGCTTCTTCTTCTTCAGTTCCCAGCAATAACAGTTCCAGGTCCTGCCAACGGAACCATTTGTTGGCACAGGGGCAGACCCAGGGTTCAATGCTCAAGAGTGCATCAAAAAATCCCTAACTACCAACCCTTTCAGAAACACCTGCGAAGCAAATTAAGTCTCACCCGAGGTAAAGGTAGGAGTGGTTGCAAGACTTAGGTGTCTACAACCTTAGTTGGGACACAGATATGTGATTATCTTTCTTACAACGCACTTAGCATCAATTATTCTTTAACATACATTCATTAATATACTTCGTATAAGTCACAGAGCATCACAGTGAATACTTATACTAAGAATGATTCAATACTTATTCACAACAATATAGGTTAGATTCAACAGATCAAGCACTAAGCATCTCATATATCCGATCTAATGTTCATTCATTCATCAACAACACAGAGTATGACTAGATCTACTTAACCACATCAAGCACTTAGCCAAGAAAGAGATACATACATAAGAGATAATCACAAAACACTATACACACAGTTACCGTGGTTCACCCCCACCTTGGGACTACGTCCACAAAGTTTTCTTTATCTTATCCTGGTCAAGTAGTTACAACACAGAGCTTTAACGACCCTTACTTTGCACAGGACAAAATATCTGTGCAGCTCGCTAGATCCTTCTTCCTTGCTCTTCAACATCAGACTATAACAACCTGCACTTAGCTCTCTGATCTCATGCACAGATCACTCTAATATACATCCGATCACACATATCCCATTACTAGCACTAAGATTTCAATCATACATCACACAAATGTACTAAATTACTATCTCCCCTATCTTACTATCTATATTTCCTATTTATAGATTACAAAATGGGCCTAAACATGGGTAAACTCACGAGCTAACATCCCTTTCCTGTTACATCAACCCAAAACCCTAAAATGGACCCCAAAATAGGTCTTTCTTCCTTATTTTCTACTTCGCATTGCACTCCTTCCTTGACAAGTTGTCGTAGTCCCAAAAGTGGTCGAGTAAGACCAAGTACTCTTCAAAACTTGGTCAAGGGCCAACAAATTTCCTAGTGTGGTTCCCGAGACATTTTATCCCAATACTCTATTGATATTTTTATGCGATCAAGACTAATTTCGCTCAACATTTAGATGTTGTTTTCTTCTTTATATCGGCTCTGTTGGACTGCACCATTGTAGTCGATTCTTTCTGCGGCTTGTTGCACCTTTTCATACCATTGCTCGATATCCTTGCATGTCGCGAGTGCCATGAGAGTATATTCCTAGAGCCCGACTATCTTCACAGTGAAAAGGTGTCGCTTTTTGTGAACTTGTTGTAAGCCTTTTTGACCTCGCTCCTCAGGTACACCATGACCTTAGTGGTGTCCGAATAGTACTTATCCAGGTGGCGCAAATGTTCTAGTTCCTTCAGGGCGGTGACCATCTCCTTTTCATCTTGCTTAGCTCTGTCCAGGGTGGCATCTGAGATCGCCATCCCCATTCCGATAAGCTCAGATGTTCTTGGATCGTCTGTGTTTATCAAATTTTCCTCTGTAGTGATGAGGATGGATCGATCTAACGTGATCCTCCTTTTTTTTGTGGTTCTTTGGATGATGGCCTTCCTTTTTCGATCATACACTATAACATGTATATCAGCTACCTCGTCCACCTATTCAGGAATATGCTGATCACCCCATCTGAGTGTATTTCCTACAATTTCGATGGTGTATATTCGTTCAAGATCGGGTTCTTGAACTTCCACATTATGCTCTGAAGACCCAACTTCTGTCTGGCACCCGTCGGGGTTTTTAGCACCGATTGAAATAGAGGCATCGGGAATAGACTTGATACTTACTTGTTCATTGACCATTGAAATACCAATCTCCTGTTGTGGTGCTCCGATCTCTGGCTTGTCCGACCCCGACTGGTCTTCTAGACTGTCTACTTGAGTCTTCGGTGCATCGGGCACTTTAGTTTCTAAGACACTCTCGACTTCCTTTTCTTTCATTAGAACCTCCTAGATTTGGACCTCGGGGATAGGAGAAGATGTCTTCGTAGGTCCCTTTTCTTCTTCGATATGCATAGGGGTCCCACGAGATACTTCTGGGCTCTCATCATCATCATATATCTTTATAAACTCGCTCAAGGGGTTTGATGTGCTTGTTTCTATTGGTACCATACTATTTATGGTTGAGTTGCAACACTTGTTGTTGATCTAGCCGGTGGCGTTGTGAATTCAAGGTCATCCAACCCAGAAAATTCATCAACATCTATAAATTCGGGGCCGCTTGTACCCACCTGCATTGTCTTTGGGTTATCAGCAGGTGATCCTGTCGTTTCTGATAGGTCTGAGTAATTTTGTAGCTGATCAAGAACCCGCTGTGCCCATTCTAACATGAGAAGTACCCTTTCCCATGCATTTTGTACCAAATGGATATCTTCGCCTTGTGTTGGGGCTATCAAGGGGGCTTCTACTGCTTCGATTGCTTCAGATGCTATCCTTTCTTCTCTGGCCTTGAGGACCCCTTGAGTCGATTTTTTCAGAGATGTCGCTTGCTCATCTAGGCTCATGGCCTTGAACCTAGTCACCTTAGGGTCAACCATCATTTCCATCACCTCATCCCAGTCTTGAGAATTTTCAGTGAATATCTCATCTTCAAACCTGTCATGGGTGTATGGACAACAGGACAATACTTGTTATGCGTGCTTTAGGACTAGACCCTTTGGGTTGTGCTTGCGAAAATGACCAGCCTAGAATTAGAACTCCAATTGGCTTAACCCTTCTTGCTTGGCTTGAGCGGTGTCTTTAACTATGTAGAAACCTATATGAAATCCATAATGTATGAATGCTCGCTTCTTATCTTTTACCAGAGTAGCATTGTAACCTTGCAGGATGGTATGATAATAGATTTCCCCTACTACTAGTCGATCAGGGACATACACAGGTAACAGGTGTGGTGCTCTAGTGGCTCCAAAAAACTTGATATAGGTATCGCGTTCATCCAGATACCAGTGGCCAACCTTTGATATCATCCTTTTGACCGCATCCGATAGTCTTGGGCACTCTTTCTTGAACATAAAAAAATGAATATGTGCGATAAATTGATCGCAGATGAGAGAGCAGGATTTATTGTACCTGTTCTCCCACAAGATGTTGAAATATACATGGACCGAGAGTTTTGAGATGTACCAACTCAAGTTCATTCTGACAAAGGAATTTCTGGCACAGATGATGTCCAATAGATAAGAAGCCATATAGAAGGATGTGGTTTCTCCCTCTTTCAGCGCCTGGGCCTGTTGAATGCAAATTCTCAACTGCTTTGAAATGATGGCACCCCATTTAAAATGTCTCCTCGAAATGGATATAGTGTAAGCTAGAGGCATCCATGCCTTTGAAAACATGGAAAAATCCTTTTCCCCATACAAACTACAAATGAGGGTTGTTAGGTATATATATGGTTCTCTTAAGTTGGTCGTCGCGTACCAGCCAGAGGTCCGATTGGTGAACTTTTTATCCTCTCTCCACCATGAAGCCATCACCTTGTTGGTGTTGTGTTTCTCATAGAAGCTTAAAACAAAATCAGTGCTCAGTCGCTCATTCGAGTCTCTGAGCTTGTAGTAATTATGCACCTCCACTGGAAGGAAAACCCCAACACACTCACCATTGTCGTCATTTTTTGTGTCTGTGTGGTCGATAAGCCACTTCAGGAGTTCTATGCAGGGGAATACTGGAGTTATTCTCGCTACCATGTGTAGGTACGATCTTCAGATATTAAGAAAGACTTCATTGTCGAGCCTTCTCATATCGGGGTCACTGTGCGGAGTATACTTGGGAAATTCTTCCTGCTTGATCTTCTGGAAAAGTTCTCCCCAGTGTGGGAATACTGCCTTGGTCCCTATGCTCACCTTCGTGTCTCCAAAGGCCGGAGGCTGAATGAAAACCTTCTTGGTGGATGTCTTGATGACGGGTACTGGTTTTGGATTAAATTCCAGTTGTTTTGCGACCGTTGGGGAAGAAATTTCTCCCACATCTGGTTCCTTTAGCTTCGACGCTCTTGGAGATTTCATGGTGGTTGGTTTTCTTGGAGGCATTGTTCCTGCAAATGAAACACTCCTTTAGGGCCAACATAAAGAGCAATATTGGATCAAAAATGTATATGTGAATTGAAAACATAGAAAATCCAGACTGATACATACATGTAACGCTTGATAAACTCTGAAGTTTGATACTCACCGGGGGGATCAAAAGATTTTGAACTGCTCGTTTCGTTCTTCTTTGATGTTCTGAGGCTTCTTTGCATGTGGAATGATCTTGTTTACAATGACTCAAGAGGATTTAATGGAAAAGATCTTACCAATCGTATCAACCAATTAATCTGGGTGATGAGTGAAATTCAAACAAATCTACCGTCGAATCTCTGCAATTTAATTCATTGTGGGTTGATAGCAGAGGCGCAGAGGGTGATGTGTTGTATCGATAGGTTCAAATGGTCTTTTTTTTATTTGTGCATGAATTAGCAACTAATGCGAGTTTTGGAATTAATTATCCCTTTAAATGCGTCAAATCTAAACATATCTGGCGTTAAAACGTCCCATCGTGTCGCTTTCCTAGTGGGGAAAACAGGAATTGGCAAGGTTCTATGAGATTTTTTGTTGATGTTCATTTGCAAAAAAAAAATGCCGACGTCGATCGATTTCTCCGCATCGGTTTGACAAGGCACAACTAGCTCGGGATAAAACTAAGTCGTAATGTTATCCAATCTGGCAAGGATACATGGTAGATGAGGATAGGAGGTTTGATTGCGTACATCAATTGGAGTTGTTTTTTTCAACAAGATGCGCATGTTAAAATAAACCTAGGTTTTTTGATGTCGAAAAGGTATCGGGGATCGAAGATTGGGGAAAAACTCATTATGTTCTCTACAAAATTACTGCCTCAAAAACTCGTCAATACCGAAATGCTTTGGGGATCAACTATCGACGATATACTCGTGTAATTACTTACCGCGAAATAAATCTTTCATTTGCCGATGCCGATGAATATCGACGCTCGACAACTGTGGTTTTCTCGAGTAATTTTCTTTTATTTTTAATTCTTCCCGATGCTGAATATTTGAGCACATCGAGAAAATGTTTTAGTTGTTGATTCTTATTCAGAAGTTAGATATTTTAAGTCGTGTATTTTCACAGTTTCAAGCAAACTTTTAAAGACTTAATGAGAGCCAAAATGGTAAGCAAACGCAACATTTTCTACAATGAAGGCGAATCAGATAGTGCAAACGATCAAGTGGTACCCAAAAAGTAAAATTTTACATAGGATTTTTAGGGTGTGTTGAGTGCTCAACAGGTCCAACCTAGAGGCAGGAGACAGTCATCTAAAGAGTCCTTTGGAGAGGAAACTGGCAATGTCGAGGGATCTTCTAGTAGAAAATCTAGCTCACATTCTCAAAGGAAAGGCAAGAAGCAAAATAATTTCAAAAGTCATGATCATGAAGAGTACAAGAAATCAAAACCACCCTCTTTTAATGGAGATATTGAGAAGGGGGAAGAGGCATAATCTTGGTTGATTGGTTTAAAGAAGTACTTCAGAGTCCATGACTACTCTGAAAACTTGAAGGCTCGAATAACCATCTTCAACCTAAATGGAAAGGCTTCCATTTGGTGGGAAGACCTTAGGAATGTGAAAGGAATCCATGAGAAGGACTTGTCATGGAAACAATTTGAGAAATACTTCAAGGAGAAGTATCTTTCAGAGAAATACTTTGATGAGAAGACTAAGGATTTCTATGAACTTAGGTTGGGACAACTCACCATAAAGGAATATGTCAATAAATTCCTTGAGTTGTTGAGGTATGTACCCTACATAAAGGATGAAAAGATAAAAGTGCAACGATTAATTAGTGGGTTACCTCAAACCTACCGGAACATGATTGAGTTTGACGAGCCAAAGACCTTAGAAGATGCTATCCAGAAGGAAAGGTATTATTATGAACAATTTGAGAGGAAGATAGAACCCCGCGAGGACTGGAAGAAGAAGAGTAGTTTGGGATTCAAGAAGAAGGTGTTTAAATCCTCAAGATTTGAGAACTATGGGAAGGGTTCTATGATGATTCTTCCTACTAGAAGTGTGTATCAAAAAAAATTCTCCTCCCAGAGTGGAAATAAACCTTTTGGAGAAACCCTAGGAAAGATTGATAACGTAAAGAAAGAACCCTTGAAATGTTGGGTTTGTGGAGAAGAACATCTACTTAGGGATTTCCCACACAGACAACAAAACAACAAGAGAGTCTACAATATCCAAGAAGATACCATAGTCAATGATGTGGCTAGGAGCATGCCACAAATTTATGCATCCTTGGATAATAACCAAGTCGACCACCAAGCCTCAGTGGTGGAGATGGAAGGTATGATCGCCAACCATCTAGTTTCTATTTTAATTGACCATGGTTCTAATTTGAGTTATGTGGCCCCTCAGACTATTGATAAGTGTAAATTACAACCAATCAAACATGTTAAGCCATGGTTGGTACAACTAGCCACCGGAACCAAAAGAAAAGTAGCAGAGGTCATACCAACTTGCCAATTCATTATGGATGGATTTCCTACCCAAGCGACCCTTAACATACTTCCCCTATGATCTTATGATTTGTTGGTCGGTATGGACTAGCTAGCTGCTTATAAAACCAAGTTAGATTGTTACCATAAAATTTAAGAGTGTGAAAATGAAGAAGGTAGAAAAATAACCCTTCAAGAGATTTAGAGGCCTGTCTTAGTGAGATGAATATCAACCCTTCAAATGAAAAAATATTGCATAAAGGGATGTCCTCTATATGCAATATAGGTGTTGGAATCTATTGAGGATGACAAACCAAACCTAGAGGACCACCCCATATTAAGAGAGTATAAAGATGTGTTTCTAGAAGAGGTATCGGGTCTACCTCTGAGAAGAGACATTGACTTCTCCATAGAGCTTGCACCAGGAGTAGTGCCAGTGTGTAGGACACCCTATAGGATGAGTACACTAGAGCTAGTTGAGGTCAAGTTGTAGTTAAAGGAGATGATGGATAAATTCTACATACGGCCCAACGTGTCTCCATGGGGAGAACCCGTCTTGTTTGTGAAGAAGAAAGATGGCACACTTCGACTGTGCATAGACTATAGGAAACTCAATAAGACAACCATAAAGAACAAGTATCTCTTACCAAGAATCGATGACTTGTTTGACCAATTAAGGGGTGCTTCCATTTTCTCAAAGATTGACTTTAGGTCTGGATACCATCAAGTCCGAATCAAGGATGAAGACATCCACAAAACAACCTTCAGGACAATATATGGTCACTATGAATTTGTGGTAGTGCCATTTGGATTAACTAATGCCCCCGCCACTTTTATGTGCTTGATGAATAATGTACTCAACAAATCCCTGGATAGATTTGTAATGGTTTTCATTGATGATATCATGATTTACTCCAAGAACAAAGAGGAGCACGAAGAACATATTAAATTAGTGCTTCAAGTACTAAGAGAGCATCAACTCTACGCTAAGTTTAGCAAGTGTGAATTTTTCTATAAGCAAGTCCATTACTTAGGCCATGTTATTTCTGAATAAGGAGTGGCAGTAAAACCTGACAAGATCATATCTATCATGGAATGGCCTACCCTAAGGGATGTATCTGATATCGGATCCTTTATGGCCTTAGCAGGATACTATATAAGGTTCATAAAATAATTTTCCAAGATTGGTTGTCCAATCACTGCCCTTCAGAAAAAGGGGGCTAAATTCACTTGGACATTAGAATGTGAAGAAAGATTTCAAGAACTGAAATACCTTGTAACCCATACACCTGTGCTGAATATTGAAGACCCTGATAATGACTTCCTTGTGTGTACAAATTCCTATAAGGAAGGACTTGGAGGAGTCCTTATGCAAGAAGGATGTGTAATTTGCTACGAATCCAGAAAATTGAATGAGCATGAAATCAATTATGTGACCCATGATCTAGATTTGGCATCCATAGTGCATGCTTTAAAAATGTGGAGGCATTACTTCCTGGGTATGAGATTTGTATTTATGATAGACCATTGTGGGTTGAGGCACCTGTTTAATCAACCAAAGCTCAATGCTAGACAAGCTAGATGGATGGCTCTTCTTAGTGAGTTTGATTTCAAAATCAAACACATCAAATGAAAATAAAATAGGGTGGTTGATGCCCTTAGAAGAAGTGTAAAAATGATTCACCTGGCAGTGGTAAGCACCTATGAAACATATGTTAGGGAGAGAGTCAGGAATGCATAAGAAAAAGATGCATTTTTAAAGACCGTGACGTCATACTAAAGCAAGAGCCCACATGGCTAAAGTATGAAGGCTATCAATTGTTGAATGAAGAACATATTAAATTAGTGCTTCAAGTACTAAGAGAGCATCAACTCTACGCTAAGTTTAGCAAGTGTGAATTTTTCTATAAGCAAGTCCATTACTTAGGCCATGTTATTTCTGAATAAGGAGTGGCAGTAAAACCTGACAAGATCATATCTATCATGGAATGGCCTACCCTAA